>JASCIV010000133.1:0-41188 GCA_030374735.1 Gracilaria caudata
TGCTATAGCTTGCGCTGGATTCTACATCGTGCAGTGAAGCACAATTTGGCATGACCGATATGCTCGGTCATGCGCGGCAAGAATGCTTTTGCCAGATGACCAGCAATGCAAGAAAGCATTTTATCACCAAAACCTTGGAGCCGATTAAAATAATGTATCTGACTCAAATCTCGCGCATATCGGCTTGAGCGCGCCCCATTGGGTGGCGCCAATCGATCATCGCTGTTTGCAGATGATCAGATCATCTGCAAACAGCTGCTTACAGCGCGAGCGCGAGCGCGTGCGTCCCTCACAGCAGCGCCGCAAGTCTGCCAACGCTGAAACCAAGCAAGCGAACGGAGCGCGCGCCCTTTGCGTTTGGCGCCACCATGGACGCACCACCCCCCGAGCACGACCTCACCATTCGACGTGTGGAGGAAGCCGATCTGCAGCGCGGCCTGTTCCGCGTGCTGGCGCAGCTCACCAATGCGCCCCCGCTGTCGCCAGAGCTCTTCGGTCGTCTGGTGCGCGTGCAGAGGGAGCTCGATGTGCAGCTCACGGTCGTCGCTGTGCGCGAAGACGTCGTCGTCGGCACCGCGTCCGTCATGATTGAGCCCAAATTCATCAGGGGCGGTAGACCTTGCGCCCACATTGAGGATGTCGTCACCGATGCCTCCGTCAGAGGCCTGGGCGTTGGGAAGCGCCTCATTCAACACTTGCTGGCGTTTGCGAAGGAAAAGGGATGTTACAAGGTCATTTTGGATTGCGCGCACGACAACGTCCCGTTTTATGAAAAGTGTGGCTTTCAACAAAAGGAGACGCAGATGGCGCTCTACTTATGACACACTCAGCTCCGCGCTTGTAGGCACATGCATGATGCATCTCATCCAAACCCATCCATCACGCAAACGTGCTGCGCCGTGTGAGATCGGATACACGAAAGTATTCAACCGTTGCGCCTTCCGCCTGGCGAAGATGTCTGTTCTAGCCCATTTGTAAAACAAACGCTCTCTGCTGCTTTTTCTGCAACAGAACCGAACTGAACGTCTAGATCTGCTTTGCTGCACATCATCTCGAACGTTCTGCTCTCCCCAACAAGCATGCCATTAGATATTCACAAGGGCTACAGTATCCATGTTGTGAAGCGACTGCCTCTCTAACGCTTGGTACCGTGTCCGTCTATAGACTATATCCACTCCACGTCTCCCGCCCACCCAAAAAAAAGCTTTCGCCCGCAGACAGCACATTCCGAGACTAACAGCACACTGCACTTGCACCAGCTCTCTGTTCGTTTTTGCTAATTTCGCCGTCGTGAAGTGAAAACCATGACATCCAACAAACGCCCAGCAACTTCCACCGAGCACTTCGGTGTCATTCTTCTTGCTGGGGGTTATGGAACACGACTCGCCAAGGATATTGCTCAAGATCCCCAGTTTTCGCCGCTGGCCTCCATCCCAAAGCCACTCCTTCCAGTAGGAGGCGAGCCAATTCTCTCGCATTGGCTCCGCACCGTCTCTACTTTGCCCGCTGTTTCTAGCATTGTCGTGGTTTCCAATGCTGCTCACTATTCTCTCTACTGCGTATGGGCAGAACAGATCCGCGGAGCAGTCGGTGATACGGCTTGTATCCCGCTCGCAGTTGTTTCTGACGGAACTCGAACGAACGAGACGCGTCTTGGAGCTTGCAGTGCCATAAACATCGGTCTCACTCACATAGCTAAGAAAGGAGCTCAAAGAGCTTTGATCGTTGCCGGTGATTGCCTTTTCCCAAATGTTTCAATCATGTCTCATGTTGAAGACTTTTGCAGGTCCGAGCAACATGCAGCTGCATTCTCCTATCACCTCGAAGATATGTCGGAATGCCACAAACGTGGTATGTTCTGGGTGGAAGAACTGCGTGATGGAACAACGATTGCGAAACAGCTCATTGAAAAACCAAAGGATGCGTCAAAACTTACCTCTGACCTGGCAAGCGCGCCGGTGTACATGTTGGAAAAGCAATGCTTTGACACCGTGCAGAAATTTCTTGATCAACACAAAGATCAGCCGCTGGACAAACGAGATGCACCAGGACTGTGGCTTTCTTGGCTGATTTCCCAGACTTCTGTCCGCATATATACAGTGGAGCATCGTCTGGACGTCGGCAACTTGCTGCAGTACAAGACAGCTCTGTGGACGTTTACTATTCCTTCTCTCTCTCCAACTGCTTCAAAAATTCATGACCGTATTTCGTACGAACCGGCCGTGGGTCGAGCTTACCCTCGCGTAGGAGTTTTGGGGAATCCGTCAGATGGATTTGAGGGCAAAGTAATATCGGCTTCTATTGAGTCTGAGGGGTATGCTGAAGTCGTTGCCACAGAGAACGACAAGTTTGTTATCACGCCAAACCCCAAGAACGAGTTCTTCATCGAATTTGATGGTCTGTCGCACATTTTGCGACGTGCAGATAACTATGGGCTTAACTATTCAGCCCGACCATTAGTTGGAGCTGCATGCATCATGTTTGCCAAAGTATATCAGAAGTACAAACCCGAAGGAGACGAAAACTCAGCCCTTGGCTCTTTACCAAACTGTGAGCTTACGTATTCGTCTACAATTCCCACAAAGATAGGGCTCTCCGGCTCTTCCGCTTTCCTTCTAGCAACTTTCCGAGCTTTGGCAAGGTTTTACAACACTACCTTGGAACAGATTTGCCCCGATATGAAGGTATGGGCTGATGCGATGCGAAATGCAGAAGTTGAGCTCTTGGGTATAGCTGGAGGAAGGCAAGATCCAATCATGGCTTTGATGCAGGGCTCTGTTTTGATGGACTTCACAGGTGGCGGTCTGGGTAAGTACGAGCGGTTGGAGCAGAAAATGCTGCCAGAGCTGTGGATTTGCTACCATCGATCGGTTGGAGAGTCTTCTGGAAAGGTTCATGGCGATCTTCGAGCCCGTTACGCAAAAGGTGATCAAACTATCTTAGCTGTAATTAAGCAGTTAATCGAGTTAGTGGATGCCGGCAGAAAGGCATTGGAAACTGGGGACGTGAGTCGTCTTCCGCAGCTTTTCAATCGCAATTTTGAACTTAGAACTGAACTTGTTGGGGACGCTGCGATAGGTGATGCCAACAAAAAGCTAACATGTGTAGCCAACGAAGCTGGATTTGCAGCAAAGATGACGGGCAGCGGAGGATGCGCACTCTGCATTCCTGATCCACTGAGAGTTCTTTCAGAGGACGAGGTATCCAAAGCCAAAACAATCTTTGAAAAGCATGATCTGGTGTTTAAGAGAATCAAGATTCTTGAGAGTCGCCCTTGGATGACTTGAGGTTCAACATTTAAATCTTGCAGTTCGAGCTCCTCCGACATGCATGTGGAATCAGATACCTTTGGCAGTAACGAAGGCAGAACCGGTGACTTTCCGATTGGCTTCAGTTCACAGCTTTCTTCATTTCGTTCAGTTTGACTATATTCTCTCTCAATTGAATTCGATGGTAGAAACGAAGACAGGTGACTCAATAATGTACGCACTAAAGCTAAATTTGCAACGAACACAAGCGTTAGAATCGACTTCTACGAGCAATCGATAGATTCGAGTTTTAATTTGTGAGTGATAGGTTAGCATATTCAAGAAGAGCTGGTGCCGATCGGAAGCGGCAACTCAAAATAGACATACGGATAAAAGTCTCTATCGGCGATAATGCCCGGAATGTTAGTTACTTCATCTGACTCTGAAATAGCAGCCCATGATCCACCCAAGTGACCAAACATTTTGCCGAGTTCTTGACGTAAGCGTGTTTCAGCCTTGCCCTTGGGAGCTAGTAGTGCGACTTCAAAATCGACAGGGAGACCATAGCGCAGCACACTTTCAGCGAACGAGCGCAGTGCTTTAAGATGAACCATGGCAATAAAGGTTTCCGCAAAGGCGGTTTCCGCCCATTTGGTGAAGCTTTCGAGCTGTTCTTCATCATCAAGTTTGAGACGCTCCTCTTCCGCAGCTGACTTGGTCTTTGCGTTTGGATCGAACTTAAAATCGCGAACTGTGTATCTCCGCTCCCTTGCGGCAGTCTTAAACTCGTCAACGTTCTTCTTAAAGACAGTAACAGCATATAGCATGTACTCCTGGTCCGAGGAAACAAGCTTGGCTGAACGAGGAACAACAAACTTGGCCAAATCTTCGTAACAGGCAAGGAATTCAGTTTCGTTATAAGATGGGAAGACGACAAACACTGTGGTCAAATGTTCGGTTTCAACGACGTGATGGGCTTCCACAATAGTAGATAGGGCGCGCGTCATGAGATTTCCCTGAGATCGACGCTCAATAGAAGTGAGCGCTTGACGGGTAGTGGTATAATCAGTGAGCCTGATTTTCATCTCCTCTTCGAGACTCATGACTTGCTTCACAATGGTAGATCTAATCTCGGACAAAGAATCGTGGGGGGTAAACTTGGCTTCGTCCCACAAAAAATCTGTGACGTATTCTAGAATATCGATCCCGTCCACAAGCGGTACGGCAGAGGAGGAACGCACGAGATCGCGATATTGGCGCAGGACGCGCTCGACAGTTGCTTCTAAGGTCTTGTCATCTCGCGAAATGGCATCGGCGACGGCAATGAGCGAATCGAGAGTTCCAACCCGAAATTGGGGGAGCTGAAGGAGGTATGCATCGCAAAGAGCGGATTTGTTCTGAAGCGAATTCTTCATGGAGTCGAAGGCCGAATGCTGCTCGCCATTGGGGGCGGAGACGACCCACAGGCGAATAGACATGGTGGAAACGGATGCAGAGTAGGCGAGGAGAGGGGGAGGAGGCGCAACAAACAGGGGAAACGGAGGGAGGAAAAGTGTTGAAGGCGAAGGTGGCAGTCAGTTACGAAGGCATGAGGTGGCGGCGATGGCACTAGCGAACGCACGGAGCAATGATGCATCAGACCGTAACGCTGCTAGGCCCACTTGCTGCCGCGCTCGCCAGTAACCGAAAACGACATGCTTCTTACAGTCAAATGCGAGGTGTACACGTGTGCTACGGCGGCGCTTTGACAAGACAGTTCGCATATTGAAACCTGAAATTCCATTTTAGATTTCTATTGTGCTACAGTTGTTTTTAACTGATAACCTACCCTTGTACGCAGTAACCTTCCCTTAGATACTGGAGCTGCATGATTAGGTCCTTTGGCAACGTATCCAAATCTGACGCATTTGTTGCTTTGTATGTGTTATACAGTTGTTCCAAGACCACCGATCGGCATGGCTCTGATTGCTCACGTCAGGCACCACCTCAACGCCTGTACCTCTTGTCACGCTTCTCCTTTTCCTTCCTAGCCTGAATGTGAGCATCTAACTGCGTAAACGACGGTAGCTTATTGTGTGACGAACTCCCCGCACCCGAGGAGGACCCCTCACCGGAGAGCAATGTTGCAATCTCCATCGCCCCCGAAGTCTTCACCGCATGCCTGTCCCCCGAGCGCGACGATGATCCACTGGAAGAACCGCGGTCGTTCTTGCGGGAGTCACTCGCTGACGACTGGAAGCCTCGTGGCGGCGCGTGGACGCCCATGGAGGACGACGACATGGTCATACCGTGTGCCATTGCCATGGACGACGAACCGGCCCCCGAACTCCTGCTTGACAGGGAGTTGAGCTGATCAATGTGCATTTCCAGTAGTGTCATCAGAGTAGGGTGCCTGGACGTCTTATTGTTGATCAGCTGACGGCGCGCGTTTGTGCTCACCAGCTTGTCCGTCTCATGTGGTTTCTTCTTGACCACAAGCGGCATAATGTCGAAGATCACGTCACGCTTCAGATCAGAAAGACGGCTGGAGCCAATTTCGTGCGCAGCTCGAAGCACATCTTGCGCAAGTTGACGCCATGCAGGTTCGTACTGCGCGCCGCTTATCTTCTGGTTCCAGCCCGCGAAATCACGAAAATCGGAGTAAAGAGGAGGAGAACCTATCCTGTGTGCAAACTCCACAATACTATGATGTAAACTTGCGTTCACGAGTGATTTACGTGGTTGGCGTCCTCTCCTGGATGATTTTTTCATAATTGATGTGTTTGTGGACAGGTGTGGTTGATTGGGAGATGGGGGGCTGCTCATGCCGAACGACGACAACGGACATGTTCGAGGTTGGCAGGGAGTTTTATACGGTACGGGCAAATAGAACGAGCTGCTTTGTGCGTAGCGAGCAGTGTTTCCAGTCATTTTGCAAGAGTTGGAGGATGATATAGATATCAGGACAGTTCAAGGGGAAATGGATGAAGAACATCAAATAAGCGGCTAGAATTGCTTAGGTAAAGGAATGAAGTCGCCAAACCTACAAGAAATGCGCGCTCTGAAAAGCCGCGTGACAGGCTGAGTGACGAAAAAGAGGCTCGAGCGGAAGCGAGGTACGTGCTTCCGCGGAGAGAAGCGCGTGCCGCTCGGGGAGCGGAGGGGACGCAACGGTGGTTGTAGAACGGCTTCAACAGGGATTTTGAACAGTGATGGGTGGTAATGAAGGAGATAGAGCGACACATCGTCCAATGAGAGGGGTCGTCTGGATGCATTCGGTGGAGGGTGGCAGGCACATGGGGCGGCGCAACGCTCCGCGGGGCGTGGCACAGCGAGCGCTACGGCGTGTACGAGGGTTCTGATGAGTCGTCACGGCGCGCGCAACTGCACGCGCAAGCCGCTCATTGGTAGATCCGCGGAGCGTGCGCCGGATGGGCATTGAAGCGCCATTGCAGAACGTTGAGCGCACTTGCCCCAGTGGGGCGCTGCGCGTCCGCCAGAAAAAGTTTTCGCTTGCGTCTTGAGCATGCTGCAATCCGGTTGGCCGCTCGCGTCTTCTACTACCCCTAACGTCATCCCCGTCATGAATCTGTTAGCCCTCACAGCTCGATACCTGCTACCGTGTCCGTATCCGCGCCTCCCTCTTTTTGGCCTGCTGCACCCTTCGTCATAGCTGTCTTCTTTGCGCCCATTGTAGAGTTTTTTTATGCTACTCAGCTCCGTCTTCTTCCCTGTTCCTATTCGCCAAACTCATCGTTCGAGGATGACAGGAGAAAGCCAACCAAGACAAAATCGCTCTTGTAGATCGCGCATCGCCTGGCCCCTCCCTTCCTTACCTGTCACATTGTATCATGTGATTGTTCTCCTGTCTTATCCGTGTCGCATTTAGTTTGTACATAGAATGTATAATATGATCTAACATCGTTTCAATTGGAAGCACGAAAGCTTCTTGACAAACCGTTCTGTTCATCTTGTCCCATCCGTTTGTGGAACCAGCTCTCAACATCTTATCAGCCTTCAGAAACATAATGAATGTAAGCTGTATAACACATTTTTCTTTGACATTTCATCCTTGGTTCCTAGCCATTAGTTGGCTTCTTTGCCTGACACGCTCCCTCCATCAACCCAGATTTGCATCCTGTTCACTACAAAAATCAACTTACATCGAATCATAACCACACCGTCTGATTCCGCTTTTCGACATCATTCATTTTAATGGAAGAAACATATGTTCTTGCTTTTGGCACTCGTCATTCTGTTCATGGACTTGATGAAAGAATCGCCGTCCCACTATTGACATTCCCAAAGTTGAACTCAATTCGTACTGAAGAGAGCAGTCTATATGTTGCTTGACATCTTATCAACTTACTCTTCTAAAGCATGAAGAATAAACTTTCAGATCTTGAGCCTACAAGTTTTTCATTTAGAAAGTCAGCATACTTGAGTAGCTGTAATACAAAGGTACTGTCCCTTCAGTAACACTCATGGTGTCCTTCCTTGTCCGGTCCGGTAGTAAGGGCCGTGAATGACTCGAAAAGCTGCCGCTCTTGGAGGAAGAGGGGGTGGGGGGTGGGGAAGAGACTGGGCTCCCAACATCATTCCTTAGACATAAAGAATTTCCGATGTTTGGAAGCCCTCCTTAAGTTCAATAATTTATCTCGATCTCCAGCTGGATGCCAAATCCTTGTTTATCTCCAAAATGAGCAAATAAAATGTTTCTCGCGCGCCACCTCCATAATAGAATCTTCTTTCGGCTTCTTCACTGGAGAGATCGTGGCAAGTTCACTCCGCAAAATATCATTTTACGGTAGGGAGGCAAAACTGATGCACGTGACCATGGCATGTAGGGGGCGACTTTGTGGAGCTTAATAAATGTACATGATTATCATTCATTCCAGGTGAGGATGGGATTCTCCCAGGCAAAGTCTGAATGACACACAATCTTTTTCTTCAGTCCTTCCCCTTGCTGAGATGGTCGGTAAAAGTGTTTCACGATCTGATTACCATTTGAGTGACACATGAGAGGACTATATCATTGAAGCAAACTTGGTGGCGCCAAGATATATGGATATATAAGAGGCCTCTGCGTCTGGGCTTCATTCGAAAAGTAGAAAGCGAACATTATCTTCGAAATCCGAAATGGACTGAGAAATCGACTCGTCTTTTCATACGTGTGATTGTTGAAAAGGGTACAAAGAAAAATGCAGTTTGGGACTGCTTCAAGTTTCTTTGATCTTTAATAGAAAAGCAAAAACTATCCAGATGAGAACAGCCGAGCAGCATCTTTAAACACGTGCCTGGTGCTCTAAAGAAGAAATGGCGGGAAACGAGGCGCCAGAAGCTCTCCTTGATACTTTACGTAGCAACGTTGACGTAGTCTATACGTGTACAGTACTCTTGTTCTTTTCGTTCTACGGAAAAGTATTTATACTTGTAAGGTACATACACGTACTGTGTATATAATCGTCCAAAAATGTAGAGCGAGTGTCTGGTCCAGAGTAGTTTGTTTCCACAGGGAGTTACTGGAATCTTGCGTGGCACACGCTGGGCGAATCCAAGGCTGGAGAGCGTAGTTGTTGCCAGGAAAAAAATTTCGAACATGGGTGGGGTGACGGAAGTCGCTGGATGTGAAAGTGTCATAAACGGGGGTTTCGTAGTTGTCGTGAGAAGATGACAACGGTTGAGGAGGTCCGGCCAACTGCCGTGTCACATCAGAAAAAACTTTGCATTGGGGAGAGCGTCATAGTGACCGATGGCAGTGGGTTCGGTGACTGCAAAAAGGTTTGTGTACGGAAGAACGGTTCATAACCTTTGCGGCGGAAGCCACTACGAAGCGGAATTTGATTCGTCGTTGGTTATATAATTCCCGTGGAAGAAATCGAAACTGACGCCTGAGCTGCGTAGCACGTGTGCCACTCTGGGACTGAGCCGTAGTTACGGAGCTGGACTTGTCTCATGATTAATAGGATGCTCGCCTGTATAATAGTTCCGTACACCGGTATGCACTTTTTCGCTCCCCTTACACGATGGGATGACAACATCGTAGGCGCACACGATTATACTACGTTGCAAAGTAACGGAACAACAACATAAAGCTTTTGCTTACCAAACGAATAGTACAATGTGAAACAAAGAAACAAGTAGCGGAATCAGATGACGGTAGAAACGAAGCTCTGTCGACAAATATCAAGCATCTATGGCTGGCATAACGCGTCGCGAGCGTTTGTATAGGCAGTGCGTGGGAGCAGACGCGCGAGAGCGAAGCTGACTGTCATCATCAATGTCCAATGTCCGTACGTCGATTCTGACTCATTCAGAAGCAAAGCGCGGTTGATATTAGGGGTGCTCAGCACATTGCTTCCATTCGTCGCTCGTCGTAGGTGTCCAAATCCTAGCCGACTCCTCTGGTCGGGTTGCAGAACTGCTTTGTGTAGCACACCCCTTTCGAGTGTTGGAGGCCACAGCAGTCGTGATCAACAGGAAGGTGAGCACGAGTACGACTCGTAAGGCTACTGTGCACGCCATGATGATGGCGGTGATCGTGCTGCACGCTTCGGACGCGTGCTCGCTAAAAATGCTTTTTAGCTTTAAAATACTGAAAATAGAGTTACGATCAAAACTTACAGATAGCGTTGCTCAACATTTCTTTCCGACGACGGATTGGATCCGGAGTGCAGGTGGTGCCGCCATTTCAGAAAGTGTTATCAGACAGATAGGTAACATTACTCAACGAATCTAAAGATTCATCTTTGGGTCAGAGACGCGTTACGAGAGCCGTCGTGACGCGTTTCATACCACACATAACAGAGTAAGGGAGTGTAAACTGATGACGAGAACGAAAGCCAGCAAACCAGGTGGCCGAAGGCGCAAGCGCAAGCGCGACGAGTCCGACAACCTTCGCGAACCTGCTGTGCAAAATGCGCAACTTAAAGGTTCAGTACCACCCGAAGAATCTCCGCCGCCGACGAAGAGCGCCCGGCTCAGTTCTGATAGGCAGACAGAAGACGATGCAGTTCAGGCCTTCGTCGATAATGAACACGCAAAGCTGCGCACCGAGTTGAAGCGAATGCGCAAGAACATAAATCGCGAGAAAGCTGCTCGTAAAAAGAAGGCTGAAAACAAGCATGAAAGGCAAACCACTGGTAACAATGTTGCAAACGAAAAGTCTGAGGGAGAACATGGCGCCCCAAGCTCTATGAAAGCGGCTCGCGCGCTTGAGCGTCGCTCTCAGCGCACGCTCCATGAAAAGCAGCGAGCGCACGCTGATTATATGATTCGCAATTCCGCGCATCAGTTTCTATGGTCTGAGTATATGACATGGGCGAAGGAGAACGGCCTATCCGTCGATGATCAACAACAATGGTCTCCAGACCAAGTCAACGTGATCATGGAAGATGGTCAAGAGTCGTTAATACCCTGCGTGAAGAAAACAATCGGTGCAAACTACTTAGAGAAGACAACGTTTCGAAAGTCAAAGAAAGCTACGCCAGCTGTAGCTGTCATTGGGCTCGCTCCTAGTGCAAAACGTGCCGTTCAGATAGCTAAGCGGTTGTACGATGGGCAGCCCGTGGGCAAGCTCTTTGGAAAACATATATCAGCAGAGTCGCAGCAGCAATGGCTGCGTAGGGCATGCAGGAAGACCGTCGTGCCAACGGCTGTGGGAACTGCGAAGCGCGTACACAGATTAATTGAAGATGGACATATGACTCTAGAGCACACAGTCCTTATTGTTATTGACTTTTCGAGGGATGCTAGGCTGAGAAACGTTCTCGACTTTCCCCTCGAGCGCAATCAACTGTTCCAGTTTCTGCATGCTTTTGCTTGCGCTCGAGTCAAGAAAGGTATGAAGATTATGCTGACAATCCCCAAAAACCAGCCGGTTCGCTTAGAAGATGTAAAGAACGAGGAGCAACAACCAGAAACAAGGGAGGGAACCTAGACACAATTTTGTCCACGCTTATGGCAATGTTTTGTGTATTCGATGTCAAAATACTTGTAGTCGCACAAGCACTCCCACAGAGGTGTCAACGCATTCAGCCTTCCCTGATCCAACTACGTCGCGAACATGCCATCTCGCAGTAAAACAAGTGTTCTTCAACGTGCGCAATTCTAATTTTGTGAGGCCCATCTCCTTGTATGGGGCCTTCCGAAGAATTGATTCGATTTCGTTCGAACCAGACCTTCGGTTCCTCATAAAAGCTCCCATCCCAGGAAAAGCGAAATTGAAAGAGTCCTCATCTTGACATGTTAGATACCCATTTCGCACAAGCTGATTAACAGCATCATCTGTTTCTTCCCCATACACGGTTCGCAAAGACGAAATCGTGATCCAAGGTAGGTGGTTTTGCTCGAAGATGTCGCCGAAGAACTTCTGCATGAGGGGCGTGTCGGAATTGGTAGCCCTTGCGCGAAAATCCTCAGGAAGGATAAAGCAATCACCACCATCGGGAAGAACGATACGGCGCAATCCATGGAGACAAATGTCATCCAATTCACGATACATTTCGGTCTTGTTTGAAACAAGGGCATTCAACTGAGTTCTGAGCACCAACGGTGGCGTGTTCGGAAAGTCTTGATTCGCTGCTTCTGACCAATCCTGTCGTAAGACACGCAATGCTACATGAGCGTCTGGAATGGATGAGATTGTGCTTAAAAGCTCATCTTCATCATTTTGTGGTGGCCCCCGCTTCTCTTTTCTAGGCCGACGCTGGGATGAAGGGCGACGACGAGTTGATCTTCGCGGCTTCAGTTTTACCGGCAGGGGGTTCAGTGCATTAGATGGAGGCATTAAGTCGCAACGGGTACAGTAGTTTCGCCGAGGAAGGCGCTCATGCGATGTCGCAAGATTCAAGGGGTCACCGGGGTTTAGGTGAATGAAGGCTCACAACAAATTTCGATTCTGAACTATCCCACGCGCTGTACAACAAGGGTAGCCTTGCTTGGGCTGTAAAAGGCGTAGATAAGGTGACGAAATGTGAGGCGCACCATGTGTGGGACAAGTCCAACAGACTTCAAAAGGCCCGCGCTTGTACGGACTGCTCGACCTGCTCGACTCGATAGAACATCTACCTTCGTAATTGTGTTACCCGAAGGGCACTACGTCAATGATGGTTGAGCATGACGTGCCCCACAAGTGGTCGTCGTTGACAAGTGGGGCATTTTCATTGAACGATAGAAATAGATCGGGGTCTGTATGCAAGATTTGATGCAATATGATGAATACCTGGTCAATAAGCACACCTGGATCAAGTTTCTGTCTTCTTTCTTCTTCAAATTAAGGCGGCAACGTCGCATGTTTTGAAGCAAGAGAGTGCACATACTTCAGCAGTCGATGGTTGATTTAAGAATTGCTTGTTGTTGTCAGCGAAAGGATGCTACATCAGGTCATACATACTTGAACGTGCTTGATAGACCTGTGGCACTTCTGACTGTGCAAAAGAAGTCCTCAATGCTTCATCACCTCTGTGCCGTTTCTAGTGACTGAAACATTGGGCTTCGATACTGCAATGAAAATCCGATGAGAAAGTGGATGTGGAAGAGCCGGATTCATCTGCCTCCTGTCAAGACCGTGGTCGCAACTATTGTTCTTGCAGCCGTTCTCATTTTGTGTTCTTCAAACCGCCCACTTAAACCCCCGGAGCTTGTAGGGGCGAAGTTCACGACACTACGTTTCATATACATCGAGGCAAGATTCAACGGTCTTGGAGCCCAAACTCTTCGCATAATCGATGCTTTCGCGCTTGCAAGCCGCCTGAATGCTTCATTTTGTATCGCTGAGTCGCGATACTGGAATTACGGATGCGCACCCCATCGTGGATGGAGTTGCTACTTTAAACCTCTTCATTCATCGATGACAAACAAAGCATGCAATGTTCAAGATTACTGCCGAGAGTTATCAGATATTGACGTGCTGCAGCTGACGAAATATCGCTGCGTCATCGTTTCTTCTCGTCGAAGCTACACCTATGCTGCACGTGTATTGCGATCGCAGTCGGGAAGCGGTCTGAAGCAATACAGACATCTCGCTGCCGAGGTATGGCAGCTGAATGATCAAACGCAGAAAGCAGTGCAGCGTGTAGTAGAACAAATGAACTTGCCACGACAGTACGTGGCTCTGCACATACGGCGGGGAGACAAAGCCAAGGAACGCCCATACGTACCGTTACAAAGGTATACCCAAGCAGCAAAACTGTTTCAGAGCAGCAATGGTACGGTTTTCATCGCAACAGACGACGGTGCAGTGCTGAAAACTATGCACGAACAACTGGTTGGTAAACGCGTTGTGAGTGTTGCCGCAGCTAGAGAAAGAAAAGGGCACAACCAAAAGCTGATGAACCGCATGTATATGAAACGCAACTCAGCAAGAGTGGTTACTCTCTTGGCAGAGATTGAGATGATGCGGACGGCAACAGTTTTCATAGGGACGTTTTCCAGCAATCTTGGAAGACTCGTACACGTACTGCGGGAACAAGAGGCGGAGAGCAGTGTGAGCTTGGATGACAAATGGGCACCCGGAGTGGCGTTTCGAACTTTTGGACAACACTACTGCGGCTCAAAGCAGGCGAATCAATTGTATTGTAGCAGAATGCAAGAGGGAGACTATGATTCTTCCTCAGGGGCGTAAGTAACGAGTTTGTCTACCGCATGGATGGGACCCTACTCAAGAGTGGCGCACACAAGGCAATTACGCAATGTCAGCAGGAAAATAGTTAGCGACACGAAGAACGCAGTTACACAACGTACAGAGAGCTCTTCCCAGATAGCTTGATAAACCATTCGATGTCTCTTAACAGTGGGGATGCCTTGAAATTGGTCGCTCACGACTGTGATCGTGACATGCGAACCGTTAGGATCGCCGTATGTAGGAATGACTTCCAGTCGAGACGGGTTTAGAGCGGCAGTGATCTTTCGGTGGACAGAAGTGATGGAAGTGTCCTCCTCGCCTGGTGCTGGCGCTTTGGTGCGAATAGAAACGCCTTTCGGAGGTCCTCCGCAGCTGAGCGTAATAGCCGGGCGAGAACGTTGCACTCCGGAATGTGGCAGAGAATAAACGGTGCGCAGCGCTCTCAGAGCAGGTGGGACGAAGGCGCCTCGCATTTCGATGGCTGTTCTACAGGCGGACAGAACTGCTATTCCTCAATTCAAGTTGTGTCTGGGGCACTTCCTATCCGGCGCACTTTCCTCTTCACTAGCAATGCACGGCGGATGATAAGCGTTGTGCTCGTCGCGTGATGGAGATGGGAGCAGCTGTCGGCCAAACCAAGCAGAAATATCTGGCCTTTCTGTAATGCTCAACACGAACTGTAAGGCCAAAGCTTAGATAGATCATTCACCTCAGCAGATGCAGAAATTGTTGACCAGTTCGTACTATCTACGAATTTCGTAGCACGAAGGCGCGCGAAGGATATCTCTGGGCTTCCTGCACAAACGACTATTCCGAGCCCTGTAGCATCTACCGTTTTTGTGAGGGCGAGTGTGCCTCGCCTGAAGTAGTGCTCTCAACCTATGTTTTCGTCATCCGTTAACTCCCAAACGCGGGCGGAACGCCTGTGCGCCTCGCTATCGCGCACCTTTGATACCCCGAAACTGGCAACAAAAGAAAGCAGCATTCATGAGTTCATTGGCCCAGTTGCCTCCGAACGATATGCTTTGCTTCCCCCTAAGAGCGATGCCGCCGCTAAGGCTTTGCTCGCTGTTGGTCTCAAAAGGGGAGTAGGTGAAGTTCGTCTACTAGAGAACATTCGAAGAAGACGTGGTCTGCCAGATCTTCCGTCACCTCGTTTTGACCATTTTGTGGGTTTTATGCTCCATACTCCGTCTTCGGCTTTCGAACGCTGTGCTGAGATTTGTAACTCTTTTACTCCAAGTCCCCATATGCTTGAGTTGGTGCCTCACACACCTACGTCAGCTGGAGGAAATCATTGTGAAACAGATTCGGTCATGGTTGGCCAGCAGCCTGGATCTGAGTCTGCTGTGGATCTGCAAAGGTTTCACCTTGCCAATGACTCCGACCTCGCGCCCAATGCTGCTGTTGTCGATGTTGACGCAATCCAAACCCCACCAAAGCATTTCAATCCGGGGTCTCAACGTATACCACACGACAACTCCCTTAAAAAGAAAGACTGGGAACCAAGATCTCTTACTAGCTCGTATCAAAAGCATGCCTCAGAACCAAAGGAGAAACTAACTGTTGACCTCAGGTTCGACGATCAGACCGGAAAAGTTTCGCTTGACTTGGTTTTCGTTCCTGTTCATTCTGTCCCGATGCCAAATCCCCAACCGTTTGCCCGAATTGCTACATCATCTTCACGATTACAAAGCCAAGTCAACGCTGCAAATGTTATAGCCAAGCGCCTTCCCCGTGCGAACGTGAATCCCGCCGGGCTATCCATTGCAACGAATCACACGGGTTTGGAGAGCCATGCAGTCAACAGCTTTCCCTTCGACCTGAAAACAAATCAGGCACAGCAAAAAGAACAATGTCATGTACGCCCGAACGCACCAGCCTTGAACATTACTGCCCTTCAAGACGAAATCCACAAATCGTCTGCGCCTCCTGCTGACACACACACGCCCAAACCCAATGACTCACCCCAACCTCCTCAGGATGACAGTGGAGACGAGGTCATTTTCATCGAAACCAGTCTTAAGCCGGTACCTCGTTCGTCTTCTTTACCGTCATCGGCAAAAGCCCGCAAGAAGAGGCAAACCATCCCTCCTCGACGTGCCCCCCCAATATCATCACACCAGTTATTCGAGCGCCGAAAGCGCATGAAGGATATGGTAATGAACGCTTTGCAAACAGAACCACAGCCTCCAAACAGAATAGCACCAGCTCTACTAAGAAATCGACGAGCAGCTGCTCAGGCCTCTTTCCAAGAAACAGGCCTTAGGCGTTCGAAGAGGAGAGCACGTCCCATTGCACCTATGGTAGACGAATCAGACACAGATAACGAGTACAGAAATCAGGAAATCGATGTTGACTTTAAGCCTGAAGTTGAAGCTGTTGCCATGCAACCAGTTACAACTCAAGAGCCCAAGTCTCTCGATCATGAAAAGCCATCTCAGGAAGAGAATGAGCAGTTGAGTAACGTAGTAGTTCCCCAGAAGGCCAAACACGTCCGGTTTAGCGATGAAATTGAGGAAATGCGGATTCCTGAGTTGAACAGTGGTTCCCCTGCTTCGAGGACCAGGTCGAGGCGCACGGGCGGCGTCGCTCATCATCCCAAGCCAGATAATCCACCTTTGCGGGACGAGGAGGAAGAAATCCTCGACAGTCATGACAGTGTTATCTCTCGTCGGAAAATGAGCAGGCGTTCGCGCATTCGAAAGAGCCTACCTCAACCGTCTCGTTCAAGAAGAAACCCTTCATCAACTAAACAGGTATTACGTACTAAGAATGAGCAAGCATCTGGAACGACGGGGAGTGGCCCAAGTCCGCCTATGTCTTTCGATGATATTATAGATGGGGAGCGACATAGTCTTTGGAAAGAAGATCTCATGAAATTCGAAGAAAAGCTGAGGGCGGACGATGTAGAATCGTTGACGTCTGATGAAGATTCAGACACGCCTCTACATATCCGCATGTCCCTTTTGCAACTAATTGCAAAGAGGCTAAAAGATAAGAGCATTACCTCTGATGAACTTGACAATATTAACCCCGAAGATGAAAACATGCGATATTACGAAGAGACCAGGAACGATCCTCCGTACGCCGTTGACAGCGAATTTCCTGGCCTTAGATCGGTCGAGGATTGTCTTAAGCAAACGTTAGGGTGTCAACCGCGGGTGACTAATTCCTTTGGAATTGAAGACGTTCATCAGCATCATTCGGACGATGACGAGGAGGAGGATGATATAGACACAGGTTCGGGGCGCAGGATATATAGAGGAAGCAGTGATAGCTCCGACCCACTTGAAAGCTCTGATGACGAGGGAGAGAACGGAAGCTTAAGAGTCGTCGTTCAAGGTGGTTCGAAGCGGTCTCGAAGAGAAGCTCGATCTCGAGCTAGCAAAGCCCGTGAACTTCAGGGAAGAGTCTGTGGTGACCTTCTTCCAACGATGACATTTGAGGCGCGCAGAAGAGTGCTTCGATGGGCAGAACGTGACTTCACATGGTTCGACAGCGGTTGTGACTTCATGGAAATTGTCGCAGCACGTACCTCAAAGCGGTGCAATCGTTGTAACATGCCTGATGATGATGACCTGATGTGCGAGGAGTCAATTCTCTTAAAACTATGGAAGGACATGTCATGGCGAAAAGTGCGACGTATGCGTCATCGTCACAGTGAACGATAAACGCCGTTATTTCTGAGTCAGGTAAGGCTCTGGTCGTGGTTGCATCTCTCAAAATGGACATACATGTTCTTATCTCGCCGAAGTAGCCCGATACATATTGCTGGCTTTCGCCATCTATGGAATTGTTTTTGTTTCCCATACCCTTGGTAGGCTGTTTGTCGTCGACTAAGAACTCATCATTTCCGTCAAGTTTCGTTTACAGATTCAGAACAAACATGGAATAGTTACGATTGCACCCGCAATGTCTGATGCAGCTGCGCTTTGTGCCATTCATCGTTTCTTATCTCGCGAATGTGCGCTAGAGCGACGAAGGACATCTAGTTCTATGGTAAGCGCAGGAGGTGAAGGGCTGTGGTCCTGCGCCTTCGAGAGTTCCTTTGCTGGCCCACGGACATTATCAAGATAGAAGGGTTGAGCATGAGGATTGGTCAAAAGTTCCTAAGACTGCTGCATTTCTTCCGTTTCCGCTTGGCTATCTGAAACGTTGCCCGACACTGAACTCACTGGAGATGCTCTTCCATTTTCTTCCGGGAATCCGTATTTCTTTCTCAGCATGTGGTAGTCAGCTATTGTGTTCAGAGAAATTTCGTTGTAAAACGGACATTCGAAGGTCTTAATGATATATCCGTGTTCCAAAACTTTCATTTGTTCAACATCTTCCTCAATTTGATGTTCAGTGTCCTCCAGAGCGATGTACTGTTCCACCCTTTCCCTATTATAGACGTACAAGCCGGTGCAGGAAAAATATTTCGTTCCCGAGTGAACAACCCCATCTTTATTCCAAGGGACCACATTTCTTGTGAACAGCATAGCGTTGTTTCTTCGGTTCACAATAATCTTCACACAGCTCGTTTCTTGTAGGTAGTCCAAGTCTGTTATTTGCTGGTGCAAAGTAGTGAAGAAAATGTCATCTTTCTCCCTTATCCCTTCCGAATGTGCGGCAATGTGCTTTTCTATAACGTAGTCGACATTCCGAGGATCGATGAAAGGCTCATCTCCTTGGATATTAACTATGATTGCGTATTGCTCAGGAACGAAGTGCAAGTTCTTCCCAATCCTCTCCGTGCCATTGCGAGTCGTAACTCTGTTGAGAACTACGTCCACGTTATCTCCAAACCCAGCCGCATTCATCGTGTTTGCAATAAGTTCATGGTCTGTAAGGATGAAAACGCGTGATATCCACTTGCACTGGAGGGCCTTCCGGCATGTCCGCTCCAGAACTGTTTGCCCTCCAATATCAAACAATAACTTGCCATGTAGTCGATAAGATGCATACCTCGCTGGTATGCAAGCGCAAACATTGTGTGGCGTAAGGGTATCGATAGTCATACGCTTTGACTAGAAACAATAAGAAGCACAAAGACTGTTATAGCAGAACACGATGTTTCCACTGAACAATTCAGAAGCCATCTCTGTCACTTTCATACTCGGACAACCCTCAGATGACCTTAAACTCCGAACATATTTGAGAAATGGGGCTACCCGCCATAGCCTAACCGCTCCGCTGCTCATGCCCAGAAAGCGCAGCAGATATTTTGCCCGCAGGTGCCGGCAACACGCCCACATGAAGAGAAGTTTGCATATCGGTCTTTCTAACCATCTTCAGAACGGCCCGACAGCGATACGTATATACCAGGACTTCGTGGACCAGTCAATGCCAGGAACATACTCTGCCGTTCGCGAGCACAGCGTTCGCGAGCACAGTCCCATTCTAACGTGACCAGATCGGGACCTTGCATGCGTATCAGTGTCGGGAGCAGGCCCCGAGCATGATAGACAAGACCACGTGGGTTTATTTCAAACTAAGTACCAACGGCGTGGATAGGAACAGGACAGCAGCTCACTTTCTCGCCATTGCTGAAGATCCCGTTCGTGGATGTTGTTTGTACAAGGGTAGAACGATACGGCTGTACATATATCGGCATTGCATTCCTCCCGAAGCCGATACATATATCCAATTCCAATCGGAATTGGTTTGCTGAACCTAATCTCTTTTTAGTGCTTTCGATTGTTAGGATTCTTGCTGCAAGAAAAAGTGCCACTTGCTCTACGTATCCGGTGTAGGCTACGGCAGCACCAAGGATAGTAGGCTGCCGTGGGC
Source organism: Gracilaria caudata (assembly GCA_030374735.1). Taxonomy (NCBI): domain Eukaryota; phylum Rhodophyta; class Florideophyceae; order Gracilariales; family Gracilariaceae; genus Gracilaria; species Gracilaria caudata. The sequence goes on from JASCIV010000133.1 coordinate 19,627, forward strand.
ATGTTAAAGGTGTGACCACATCGATTACGGCTTCAATCGGCGCTTTGCTTCGGGCAAAGACACGTACTGACAATAATTGTCGCAAGCAGTCGTTCACGTTAGAATCTGGACCTCCGCCGAAGTACTAATCAAAACCGCGGATGCAGTGCTTCCGGAGCACAGATCAGAACTCGTGATGCGAACAAAAGAATTGTACCAAGGTAAAAAGGTAGAACGCTACCGTTGTACAAACAATTGTGACAAAGGTCCTCGATTGGTCTCAAGCAAAGTTGGTTTCTTTTTCAAACTACGAGACATCCTACGTCACAACCCAGTCATAAAGGCCATCATGATATTCTCTGAAATTCGCGAGTCGCGACGGGCCATGTGCATTGTACCCTTCTGCAGATTATCCGCTGAAACCCGTATGGGCCAAATCTGTGTCCCACTCTCTTTTCGCTCCAACACAGATGAATAGCGATTCTCTTCTTGTCAGTGATGGCAACACCTGCGATCAGAGGATATTTGGGCAGGCCTCTCAAGGAGCGGCGGGTACCCTTGTATGTGAATCAACATCTCTTGGAAGCCGAGAAAAAGAAAACAAGAACCGCTCAGCATTTGCTCGTTCGCCGAACATTCCGATTTTGTTCTCTGTTTTCAAACATTGTGTTTTGTCAGGAGAGAAGGCCATATCGTGTGCTCATCGAATTCCTTCTTACCATTCCCCAACTCATTTGACCTTAAGAAGGAAACTGAAGACGAAAGATTGTAGTGATAACCCCAGCTGGCTCATTAAAGAAGCAGAAGCATTCTTCTTGATTGATACTTCAGACCCTCCATTCGCACTGCGAATGGAACAGAGATTATAGATGGGTATCCAATACGGATTTCTTTCGAAGAGTGTTTCGTTTCGGAAGCTCCAACGCCGTTCGCTTGCGATTTTCAGGAGGCGCGGCGTGCCACATGCATCGGTATCAATTGTGCTCATCGTTTGTGTTCTCGTAGTTCTATCCTTTCCATTTCACTCGACGGGGACAGAAAACACCTTTGTTGAAATCTTACGAAGTCATCGAATCAGTAGCGCCAGTTTGGAGCCTTCGTTTCGCTATATTCTTTCTGCATGTGTTATCAGTCGTCGCTCAAGTGAAATTATGCCAGAGTTCATCATTAGAAATTTTGCCGCCGGTGTTGATCATTTCTATGTTTACGGCGATGATGATGATGACCCAGAGGAAATCACACGGATGCATGAAATATTCAAGTGGCTTAGCGGTATTGTGACCTACATACCACATGGTAGGGCCGCTCCGGAGGATGTGGAAGATCCGAAGTCATACGTGCAGATGCGCATGTACCGCCATTGTTTACAAAAGTTTGGTGCAAAATCGAAATGGATGACTTTCATTGATACCGACGAGTTCTTTGAAACCCATGCTCTTCCACAGATTGAAAGCAAGCCTTCAGAAAGATATCGACGTGCTTTTGTTCACGACATTTTGGAGAAGTTTGACTTCCTTCCAGTGCTATGTGTTCGATGGAAGTCAGCGTTGACCAATGGAAGAATTCTTCCGCCTAGCTCAGAAGAGTTTCTCCATGACCTATTTCCCAGAACATGTAAGATTCTTGTTGGTGACAATCGTCGACTCTCTGAGAGAAAGACAATCATGCAGACCAGATATGTGGATTTTGAGCACAGTCCAAAGTATGACGAAGGCATTCACAAGGGATTTATTTTTCGTGGACCAGGTTTGCATACGAATGTTACTTGCAAAGCTCATCTTGGAAAGAACTTGGAGCCACCCATGCACATCGTCCACTACTGGAGTAGAGACCTATCAAGCTTTCTGCGCAAGATTCGTCGCGGCAGACCGAGGAAAACTATGCCCACGAGAACACTCTATGACCTGCTTGAAAGGGAGATAATGTGTGAAGCGGAGGATGTTTTAAGCAGTGCTGATATACGTCACGAACATGTTTCTGCATTGTTACGAAGATTTCCTGTTTCATTTCGGTCGACTGTTGATCCCGCTTCACCTGAAATGGCTCTTGGCTTCGTGCAAAATGCTCACTTCAACATAACATTGTGCGAAAACCATGTGATGAAACTAGTGACAAAGATTTCAGAAGGAAAAGATTTCTCAAACCTTAGATATTGCGAGTATAGACAGTCAGAGGCCTGTGATGTTTTTAGAAGTTCAAGTATCTTAAGATGGCCATTTCCGTGGGCTGAGTATCTTATGAACTGCTCCGCTGACATCAATGAAGATATGCTCTTTCCGTAGCCAGACCTTCGTTTTTTGAACCTGATTATATTTACTTAGCGTTCCTACCCTTTTGGCCTTTCCATCGAGGCTTTATCTTCGCCGTCCAACGTCATCTTGCGATCGGAATAGGACAAATCACGACGCTAACTTTGCTCCTTGACGCTTTGCTCTTTTGTTCGTGAAGTCCCCAACGCCCGCGTTGTCATATGCTTCAGAAAAACAGAAGCTCATCGGACGGGTTTTGTAAGTACCTCATGTAACTTATCTCCGTGGAGAAAGAAGAGAAACGATTGGCGACGAACTGTTCGGCTTTGCTTGCAATAAGCTGAGCTGCAAATGAGAGAATATCTGTGCGATTCTGGACCGATTCAAGTTGTCGAGGCAGCACAAAGTCTTCCAAGAAGAATGATCTAATTCCACTGTCATAAAGGAGGTCCCTACACTCTTCTACATGCGTTGTCGTGATGAAAAGTGGAAGTAAAGGTTGGCGGAAATTGCTGACTTTCTGCATGACGGCTTCACGACTTTGTACAATAGATTCGTTTCCGAAACGGGCGCATAAACCAGGCAATTCAGAGCATTTTGAACCAAAATCCCCCCTTCGAAGATGAACTGCGTTGAAAGGCGTATGGACTGAGTCTAAGACAAGATTTGCCACTGTGGTCACGGTTGGACCGGGCTTGAATGCTGCTCGTATTCTCTTGAAGACCGTCGAACGGCGAATATTGTATCCTTGTCCCGACTCTTCATATGAGGAGTACTTTCCAAACGAGGCTATGTCCTGAACCCGGCACATGCTGTCGTCTACACATTCATATCGGACAGGATAGGAGAAAGAAGGCAGGAATTTAAGATTCAATTCATATCTTTTGACATATTGCTGTTTGAGGAGCCGTGGTATTCGTCGTTCATTCGCCTTGAAATGCTTTGAAGTTGAGAAGTATATCGTCTTGCAAGGCAAACCAAGTGCATCCAATTCCGCGGGAGTTGTAACAGGGATGATCTTTTTGAGGGCAGAAATGTCGAAGTAATCTTCAAATGGATATGGTCCGAAACCTTTTGAAGACGTATCAGCTCGCACGTTCTCATATATCAATGGTAACACAATTTTCCTGTTGTGTATTCTCGCACAGTTTATTGCTTCATAAATAGTGATGAGTTGGTTATTAAAACCGCCAGAGCGTGGTGTTAGCCACAAGAGGTGTTCAGAACTATTGAACCTTAGCCAAAATATGGAACAAAATGCAAACAGAAGCAGGGCTGATGTGCGATGGAACTTAATACGTCGGAAAGATGTGCTGCGTATTCGTGACAAGCGTGGATGACGTTTAACACCCATCTCAATGGCTACGATGTCCAATTGAACGTAACAGAGGAAGCTGTGTCAAAGCTGTTGAACGTCACAAGGTTTCATCTACCTGGGCGTGGCACATAACCACACAATCTGAAAGTTGCTTTGTGTTGTGGCTTCAATTCAAAAGTCCTAATTCTGATCCCAAGGGGCCAGTCCTTAATGTATTTCTTCTGAGCGCGATGCAAACTGTTCGCTAAAGAGGCCAGGCCGCGTGCCTGAGAAGAGTCTCCTGACAGACATTGTAGTCATTTCTTTCGGTCCCCGCCCGGGCCGAAATGGGCCACTTTTTGCTCTGGAGGTAGCGTCAAAATGGGTGTATTCAAAACCCTCGTATTCGAATCGCCTTCCTTAACTCCTGTACCGGAAGCTTCAAAGCAGATAGTCGAGCATGCCTTGGAAATTAGATTCTTTCAATCAAGTGACATCCCCCTGATGAAGGTTCTATGTGGCTTCATCACCTTTTGACGTTGAACATTCCGGATTCCCAGTTCACATGAAACCTTGAGTTCCAGCCCACTATTTGAATCTGTAGATTTCTATGGGTCTTAAAACGCTCGTCAATCCGATGTTAATAACGTCAGTACCCGTGCAAAGACGAGTCTTTCGCCTGTGGAACAAACATCTCCGCCGATTCAGTTCGAGCCGAAACCTTTTCCAGGTCCTTTTTGTTATCATTTTCGCAAGGTGGCTTCTTAGGCCGAAGCCACACCCAACCACGATCAGAGCGCCACCTGAGCTTCTTCATGTTCCAAAACTGGAGCAGAATGTTTTGGAGTATGCACATCAACACGCTCGAACCCACAATCTACCCGTATACATGTTTTACAAAGCACGAAGCGGTCAACTTAACAACCAGCTCATTTCATTTTTCAACGCTTTGACGATTGCAAAAGAGTCAAATGCCGTTCTGGTTTCCCCGTTCGCCTTTTATGGCTCTGAATCTTATATAGATTATGCGAAATCTCGCGGCTTCTTCTACCATTTGTACGAGGCTTATGATCTGTACGTTTATCAGCGTTTCCTTAAGCTTTTGGGTCTCTTTTACAAGCATGACGAACTAGTCGGCGACTATCTCGATGGTTCTCTGTTGAATAAGACGCAACCAGTGGTGAGCATCATGGATTTCCTTCGTTCGCCAGGAGCAGACTATCTCAGAACATTTCCTCACGTATTGGCACGGAAAGGCGACGCGCCGTTCTATTACATGTCGCTGGGGAAAAGGAGTTTGTTTGAATCCAGTGTCAACATGCGAGGTCAAGCTTCCAAGAGCGATCCAGATTCGGCATTGTCAAGCCCTTCCAGTCGCCGAGAGCTCGATTGCAATTTCAATGCTTCTGATTACTTTCGGGGACTACCATACTTTGCCGGTGTGAACGGTAACTATTTGTTCTTATCTCGCTTATATCGAAGCCATTCTCTTAACTGTACCGGTTCAAATCCGTATTGGTTGGAGCTTCGTAAATATGTCCAGCCCCGGGTCGAAATACGCTCCTTGGTGGATCAATATCTTGCTCATTGGGGCAAGGTAACATCCGTTCACTTACGACTGTTTCCGTTTGATCTCGGGAAGTTTTCAAGATCAACTTTTTGCAACCACTTTCTTGCACGTTTCGAAAAGCAGATCAAAGAATCTGATGTGATCTACGTAGCGTATTCGGTTAGCTCCCTAGATTCTATCGCCATCATAGCAGAGTTGCGTACAAGGTTGAGAGGAAAGAGAATAATTACGGCGGAAGATTTTGGGTCATTGACAACACACGGGCGTGTGTTCAACAAGCGCTACGCGGTACCGCTACTGGACATGTGGGTTTGCGTGAAAAGCGATTTCTTCGTCGGTCGTCTCGGGTCCTCGCTCTCGTGGAATGTGGCGTATTGGAGAGACGCATTATCCATTTCGCAGTCGCGACCAACTCACGAGTTCTACAAGCTCAAGGATTTCTCAGAAAACGGTCAGTCTAATCCAACAGATTCATACGGATTCTGAGTCCATCTCCTGTTCCTTGACGTACCATCGCAGAGAAGTTCTTCTTCAGATGGCATGCTACAAATGCAGTGAAGGTCATTTTATGAAAATGATAGTTTCCGCTGTCCTGTAGCCTTAGCTTGCTCGCTTGGCTTTGTCTGTGATTCATTTTGTGTGTCATCTGCTTCGCTATCATCGATTTCGTCATCTGGACTTCCTTTGTCCTTCACTGTACTTCCGCTTCGAACTTTTTCAAGTAGGGCTTGGGCATCACATGCCGGAGGCAGCTCTTCTACGAAATACGGGTGATTCAGAGCATCCTTCGCAGTAATCCTCTGGTGCGGATTCAAATGAAGCATTTGGTTCATGAGGTCAAGTGCAGTAGGCGAAGCAGCTACAAAGAATTGCCTCTGGTCAGGAGGTGGGGTTTCCTTGAACTGAACGAAAGCTGGAAGAGTGTCATGGTCCGGCCAGTCCTCTTTTGTCGGAGTTCCGCGGGCCTGAAATATTTTGGATAGTTGGTCTATGTCAGAATCTCCTGGCAGATACGGGATTCTAAGGATCAGCTCCGCAAATATGCAGCCAACAGACCATATGTCTACAGCAGGACCGTATGTCTTCGCGGCGTATAGAAGTTCAGGAGGCCTGTACCATCTTGTTATGACTTGGTGTGTCAACCGTGCCTTTGGAGAGGCATGGAGTCGAGCCAGGCCGAAATCACCAATCTTGAGATTGCCATCTGCGCCTATGAGAATATTACTAGGCTTTAAATCGCGATGGAGCACCCATTTTTGGTGACACATTGCAATTCCTTCCAGGATCATCTTCATGCAGCATTTGATTTCTGCGGGTGTAAGAAATACGGTCCTGTCGCGAATTACCTCCTCAAGATCGGTAACACAATACTCGATCACCATATTCACGTTATTCTTTCCCGCGTAAACATCCAATAGGCCCTGGATGAAAAGAAACAAGATAACCGTCAGAAAAGTTCAAGAGTATGAGTATGATGAGGATAATGATCACGTACAATCACATTTGGATGACTCAATTCCTGGAGAAGTTTAATCTCTCGAAGGGCCGTGACGTTAACTCCATCTTTTCGATGACCCTATGTGTGGCGTTAAGAGATGGGAGGATGACATAGAACGGGTTAGGATAAAAAGTTAGTAAGCCAAACGATCCGTGGAAAGCATCATACCATCCGAATTTTCTTTATCGCGACAATGCGGTTTTTATCCCCTTTCTTTTTATTTCGATCCCTGGCCTTCGACACGACACCTATGATATAGAGAATGATAATAATTATTAGAAAAGTACAGACACTCGCAGATCAGGTCGTAATCCAAGGATAGCTTACCAAACTGTCAAAGTGCGTCGCGAATTACCTAAGGTCAGTGTTTAAGCACTAGGGCGCTAGGACAAGAACGTTGCGATGTGTCGACTAACTTACGGTTCCTTCACCAAGGGCCTTAATCTTTTCATAACGGTTCTCACCATGTAACGAGGAAACCATCGAAGCAGTGTTCAACGGGGTTCTCACTTTCCACAATCTGCTGCCTTTATACAGAGGTGGTTTCGTCGGGTGGCAGCTTTTTGCGGCGCAACGAAAATCTTTAACAAGTTAACTCTACGTTTGTACCGTCGTCACACGAAATATCCAAGCATTCCTCCCGAAGTGCCTGTAGCAGACGGGAAAAGAAATGACTTACCAAAGGTACTGTACCTTTTTACGCTTTGTCGAAGGCAAAAAGACAAACGGTTTCGAATTTTTGTCAGGCAAAACCCGCTTTTTTTCGAATTTCACTTTGGAATCTGACAGGAAGTATATCAGAGAAATACCTTCATACCTTCTTAATTTTGTACAACACACGTTGTCGATCATTTCGCAATTTCGGAGCCGAGAGAACGCGTTTGAACGAGTCGAGAACGTCGTACAATAATCACAGAGGCTTAAATGTCTCTGAGGAGAGAAACACAATATAAGGGTACTCGGATTATGCCCCCGACAGTTTCAGAGAATAGGAAAATACTTTTCACCCAGCAGCCGCCTCGTGTGTGGTGCACTTCGTATGTGCATAGGTATTGATATTGACTGCGAGATATAGAAGTTCTGTTCTGAAACCATAACCTGCGAGAGAGAGATTCTCTGCCTCTTAGTTTTTTTTATAAACGTTTCGTACACATTGGTTATTGCACACTACGAAATATAACAATCTCGACCATGAAGATCTCAGATGAAGCACGGAAAATAAGCAGTAGGCTCCGAAGTTTATGGCTGACAAGAGCATTGATAGATTGTAACGCCATAATATTTACGGGCATGTCCAGGGGCCAAACCTTGGAGGAAGATTTCCGCTACGAGGGTAGATTGCAAACCCGGGTGAGCTGTTTGGCTTCGTAGATATGCCCCTAAGTTAGACTACGATGTCGAACGATGATGATATAGGGACGTTGCTCAACTCCAACCAAAACGTCCGCTAGACTCTCTATATGAACTTTCAAATAAGATAAATGATTGAAACCCCTACTTCATCAGACGTTTTCCGGTATCGAAGTGAGCAATAGAACGCACCAAAGTTAAGCAGAGGAATGTGCACCATTCGTGTCAAAGCATAACGGAAGTTGTGACGAACCGATTTCTAAAAAAGCAGGATGCTACATCCGCGAGTAACGCTCGGCCCTTCAACCATTTCTCAAAGCATGTGATCTTGCGAGAGTGTGACGTCGTAAGGATCAAGCCTCAATTAAAAATAGTCGCTCTCGTTGCTTTCGTACGGCGTTTGAAAATGTCGACTATGTATTTGCATCCCAACACTCACAAGAACAGTAGTACGAAAATGCTTTGTAGCAAAAGATAAAGCCAAGCTAAGGTGTGGCCATGACGGAAACGCATAACAGAGTTGGTAAAAACTAGTTGCAGAAGCATGTCAATAACCAGGAAGCTCTCTGGAAAAGAGGAGATAGTCAACCTCCAGCTAGGGGGCAACTATAGGGTTCATTCAAGTTTCGCCGCCATTTGCATGCAGCAACTTGAATCCACGAATACGATTAAGAGCAGCTTGTACTTCAAGCCCACGGGGACGGGCGTAGTTCCCTAGAAACTGTCGTTGGGTGTTAATGGTGTCCATTCCATCTACGTCAATGTCATTTTCGAGCTTCTTTATCGCTGATGTAATGTCTTCATTCTCAAGTTCTTCTAATTCAGAGATTCTGTCCAACATTGCCGCAATAGCCCTTGTCTGGCTCTTTTCGACAACCTGAGACACTGCGCTAAGGTCGATATCAGTTGAGCCAAAGTGAATCACCGTCCTTTCCTTCACTTGGATTCTTTTGCCTTGCAAAAAACCTCTTATTGATGACCTCAAAACCCTTCTCTTCTTTCTTCTCTTGAATATGTCACTGTGACAGAGCGACAGATTCGGTATGGCCGGGCCTTTAGCTGCTATTTGCTTAGCGGCCTCAGTCACATTTTTAGGGTTATAACTGTCCATCATCAAAACCAGATCACTGACAGCAAAGTAATCGCCAGCTGCACCAACCACAAGAATAGTACTGATACCTTCCTTCTCGTGAAGGGTTCGGATGCGCTTTATCATCGGCGTGATTGGTTCCTTTGCATCTGGAACCAATTCTTGCATTCTATGATCCCGGATCATGAAATTGGTGGCTGTCAGATCCTCGTCGATGAGGAGAAGCTTGGCACCTGCTTCTATGGCCTCTATGATATTTGTCGCTTGAGACGTTGAACCGGATGCATCTGGGGTGGAGAACTCATCAGTTCTCTTTCCGAAAGGCAAATTGTTAATGAACGGACTGATGTCAACCCCAGTAACAGAGCGACCATCCTCTGCGCGAATAGACATAGCCTTTTCGTGAACAACGACAAACTCGCGACCATCCCCAGGAATATGATTGTACACACCAACCTGTAAGGCCGATAACAGAGTGCTCTTCCCATGAAATCCACCACCAACAATCAGAGACACGCCAGGCTTAAGACCCATACCACTCACAACTTTGTCCCCGGGCAAAGTGAATGACACGCGAAGCGAGGGCGGGGACAAGAACTTGATCACGTCGGATCCATGAAGAGGTTTGTCAGATGCTCCTGATAGTCTTGGCAATATTGCGCCATCGACAACGAAAGCGATAAGACCTTTCTCTGGAAGCATATCGCGCAACGCCTGTTGTTGTTCTACAGATTCGACATGACGCTGGAGGTTACTAGCGTCACTTTGCTCAGCGAATAAAACTTGGTTCAGTATTTGTGGCAGCAAATCAATAAGTGCCGACTCTGCGGCATTTCCGTCTATTGTGCGCCCGCGCGCTGGTAAACCCACGCAGAAACGAATCTCAAGATGATCTTGGACTATAATACAACTCGATCGATATAGCACATGCTGGGAAGGCCGATCAATGGATATATCACCACCTTTCAGCGAATTCCATGCAGGATTTCTGGAACGCGAGTCCCCTAACTCAAAGGCGAATTGAGCAAACTTCCGTGTGAGAAAGTCGCACAACGCAATGGAACGAATTGTTGAGCTGTACAGCTCGGGCTGAAATTTAGATTCAGCAAGCGGAACTCGTGCTCGTAAACGAGATGGGGGTGCGTAGGGATCACTCTGAATGCGGTCAACATGCAGAGAGATGGAGGGAAGAAGCTGCCACACCCCTCGAAGTGACTTGTAGGCAGGGTAGGAAGAGCGATTTATACGCCTGATTGCAGCTCGTAGTGAGGATGCATCTCCTAAGATCTCACCGCTTGCCTCGTCAGCGGGGGGCCTTTGTTGAGGGGCTTCTGCATTATCATGGAACGCTCCACGTGCGCGACCGCGACCACGGCCGCGACCACGACCGTGACCTCCTCGGAACCTCATCGTCGGTGATCACCGCAGGAAAATTTTCTGGCTCGTGCGAGGGGCAAAAGAAGAGGTCGCTTTCATGGAAGGATGCGAGGGAACGACGGCGCTGGCGTTGATCGGGCTCGGTGATCAGAGAGACGGGAAAGGGCGGCGATGCGGCTGCCGTTTTTACGAATGAGACATGGGCAGCTTGAATCATCAGAATAAATCGAAGAAAGTTTCTTCAAGAAACCCCGAGTCATGGTAAAATTATTTTACTTGAATACTCTTTTTGACACTTTGTGCGAGGCGAGCGGTGCTCACAAGGGGCACCGCAGCAACTCCTTCTGCAACAGTGTACTTGCTCAAAAGCTTCACCACAACACGCGTCCTCACCCATCGCGCCTGTCCGCTTCCTTCTCCCGCAGTCTGGATTGCCTCCTAGAAGGAAGCTTTCCGTCTTCTCAAGGGCGTAATGGAGCAGTCCCCGTCCGTTAGCGCGCTTATACGCGCTGGTGACCTGGCCTCCCTGCTCCAGCGTCTCACCGACCCATCGCTGCCGGAAGAGCTTTTGCATCCTGACGACAATGGTCATACCCCTCTGCACTGGGCGGCGCTAGCGCCTGCTCCAATTCTTGCCACCCTTTTGCCCTTGGCTCCGCGACTCGATGTAATATCAACAAACCCCGCTCAATTGCACCAAACACCGCTCCACTGGGCGTGCGTATCGGCTCCACTCCAGAATGTCAAAGCTTTATTGGATGCCGGTGCCGATCCATCTCTTCGTGACGCGAGTGGATACGACGCTCCAATTCACGCCGCCCAGTACGGAAGAGTAGCGGTTCTCCATCTCATTCTGTCGAGGTGGCCAGTTTTGGCACGCACAACCGATAACGATGCTCACACCCTTCTGCAATGGGCAGCTTATTATGGACACATTCCTTGCGTCAGATACCTGCTAATTGTTCACTCAGTCCATATTGATGCTGTAGATGCACAAGGTTCCACTGCATTGCACAGGGCTGTCCAACGCAGCCATCATTTGGTCGCCAACGCTCTTATCCGCGCAGGCGCAGATGCTACCATCGCCGACGCAAATGGCAATACGCCGTACCAACTTTCATCGCAAAAGAAGACCACTGATACTTCATGCACTCCCGGAGAACGCTCTCACTCCTCTTTCACCCGCGCTGAATACAGTTCAAGAAAATCTGCAAAGCGCTATGGCCCCGTGGTCTTTTACTACGCCACTTTAGCCATTTCATATGCGCGGTTTCTACAGCTCACAGTAGGACCAGGATTTGTCAGCGTACCGGTGCTTGTGTTTTCCCATTTACTCTTGTTTGTTAGCTTCACATGCCATCTATTCACAACATACGGCAACCCTGGTGACGTCGTGAAAGGAACTCGTGAATCTCTAGTTCGTCATATTGAACGGTGTATTGAAATCGACAGAGATGTGGATCTCTTACCCTCCGCGTACTGCTACACATGTCTCGCTGTGAAGCCCTCCCGGTCAAAACATTCGGCCGAGCGGGATGTATGCGTTCGAATGTTTGATCACGAATGCCCATGGGTGAATAACTCTGTCGGCTTAGGTACGAGAAGGCAGTTTTTGTTGCTAGTGCTTTGTACACCAATAGTCCAAACGGTGTTCATTTTTGTCGTCATGCGCTATGCCATGAGAGCACCTTCCATAGCTTCATTTGTTCAAAGCCACCTTCTGGAAACATTCTTGGTTTCGATTCATTCTGTGTTGGCCGTGTTCTGCATCATGCTCTTTATAACTCAGATTCAATTGGTGGCTAAAGGACGAACAACTTATGAGCATCTTGTAGCAACAAGGGACAATATCTCGTCGAATCCGCACGATAGAGGGGTGTGGCAGAATTTTACAGGATTCTTGACATCCACTGGCCCTGGAACAGGCCACCCATTGTCGGAACTGAATTTGAAGACTTTACGGGACGTCATATTTGCTACCGGCAAACCTGTTTTGCATGTAGAGCAGCAAAGGGCAGCGTTGATGGAAGAGAAGGAGAAAGAGCACCTGTCAATTGAAAAGGTCTAGCTCTCGATTTACCGCTCTGTACATTCAGGCTGCTTCCCAGGGTTTACATTTTTGTACATTGAATGTGAGGGCAGCAACTCTGACTTTTGTTCGAAACGAAGTTAATTATGCCACATATACACTAACTACTCAACTTACGAAAAACTCATTTCTCCGCAACCGAGAATGAATGAGACACATGCGGGGAAAGAAACCCGCGGCGCATGTATGCAACTGAGGTCCGCGGGGAAGCGGATGGGTTAGTCAACGTCATACCAAGAGGTGAAACACTGTTGCTATAGGTACCGCGTAATCCGTTGCCCAGCTCAGGCAGAATCAATGAGAGATGTCCGAGGGATCCCGAACGACCCGGTTCCACTCCCACGTTGAGGATGTCACTCATGTTGCAAGACCATTTTCCGTTGCCATTGTACTTAAGCTCCCCAGATAACCGGTCAAGCGGGGCTGATGGTTCGCGACTGAAATACGACAAACCGAATTCAGGCGATGTGTCTCCAAATATCTTGGAGTCGACCGACATGGGGTGATCGCTCCCTGAGCGAGAGCCAAATCCCTTGTTGAAGTATGGTATCATCTCCATCTCCTCGTTATGATACTTTGGAGGGCGACATAAGTTGAAGTCCAAAGAACCATTTGAATTTGTCGGGTCTGTCGGAGTTATATCTGAAGAGCAGAGAATGTTACTGGGTGTCTTAGTTGACGGGGCACCAAGCTCGTGTGAAATTGGGTTGTTCTCAGGTTTCATGCCGCCGTCTTCGCAATATTCTGCGTCTCGCGTACTTGAGATTTGAGGTTGATTACCGGTATGACCTTGATCGATTTCAAATGCCGTTGTGTTAGGACCGGACTTTGCAGGAGTATCCTCAATAGGAGTCATCTCTGTGGACAAATGGCGATGAGAGACCCTTTCGCTATCAGTGGCACTGGAGTTGAAGTATCCGAGAAGGGAGAGTTTCTGGGCTTGAAGAACCAGATCATTGTCCTCATGAGAAAGAGTAGTGGAGTTAGGGTGTTCTGATAGCGGCTGCGAAAAAGTTGGTTGCGGATAAATGATAGGATCGGCGGCGTAGTCTTGAGGTGGTGGATAGGACAGCTCTCCAAGCTTAGGGGCGTTAGATGCAGGGTATGCTGGTTGCTCGTGTTGAAGTGTTGAAGGGTAACGATGATGCGGCGCAGTTGGAGCGTTCGGCGCCTGTGGCGATTGTTCGGGTCGTAGAGGGGGCTGTTGCTGTTGTAAATATTGCTGCGCTCGTGGCGCGTAGGTTTGTTGGGTGTCAGAAATGGGATCAAAGTCATGCTGTAGATTATGGCGGAAAGTGGGGTGTTGTTGTATGAGGTGCTGATTGTCTGTTAGATGAAACTGTGTTTGCAGCCGCATAAGGCGCTGCTCACCTTCGTAGTACTGCCTTCGTTCCTCTTGGCGAATGCGTTGCTGCTCCTGAAGATGCCGTTGGGTCTGCTGCTGACGCAACGCCGTACGGTGCACCTGCTCGGGCTGTGGGTGTTGCTGTCGGCGCTGCGCATCCTGCCATTGATTTGCCTGTTGTAACTGCAGCTGCGCAACGAACGCGTCTGCGGTGCGGTCGACGTCGGGCACGACAGAATGTTGGTTTCGGCGGCGAGCCGGAGAGGCTTGTTGCAGTTCGGCACGGCGGGCGTAGGCGGAAGCCGTGAGCGGGTGGTCGGTGCGACGGCTGTGGACTCGCTCGTGTGATGCCATGCAGCTCTTCCACTTGAACTTCTTGCCGCAATCGGGGCACGCGTACGGCTCCTCACCGGTGTGCAGCCGCATGTGAGCCTTGAGATTGGATTTACGGGAGAAGGTCTTCTCGCAGCCCTCGACGGTACAGCGGTGCACCTTGACTACGGTGGACGATATGGGCGGCCCTTGCGGCGGTGGATTGGAAGACATTGCGAAGAAGACAAGGGACGGCGAGTGCGGAGGGAAGAGACGACGGCGGCATCTACGACGGCGGCGGGGAACCGGCTACGACAGCTGACGAAGGGTACAACCAAGACAAAAGCGAGTTCAGATTGGCGAGGGGGCTCCGTGGTGTGCTTTGGCATAACTGGCATGTGTGGCCGGCCACACACGGCAGAAGACTTTACCATTTACGCCACCTTACAGGATTTGGAAACAACCTCTCACACGCATGTGTGATTGCAGGTCCTGTTTTTGGGCGTTACCGTTCTATATTCGGAGGGCCCCTTGCGCCAATCGCATCGCGCGCTGCACGACAAGTGCCATGCTATTCGTATACACGATAGGAAAACCTCCCTCATCACGACTGCGATGATCTCTGATGCTTGATTAGATCCCGATATGCGACCCTGGCCACCGTCATCACCATTGCCATGAACACCGCTGCTTTTGCTGTCTCCGTGCCAACAAGTCTTCGTCATCGCGCTACTAATCGTTTTGAGCGCACATCATGTCGTGCCTCTCGCTTTCTCCAGAGGGCCACGCATCACGCAATTAGCTATCGGCTCAGGCCACCACCTGTCAAATGGCCGTCCACTCTCACCACTTGTGACCTCTCCCGTAGTCCTCCTCCCTCTCACCCGGTGTTATCCAGCCCTCTCCATCGCCCCAAAAACCTTCTGCAGGTCTTGACTAACTTGTTTCCTCTATGGGTTTCGATTGGCGCCGTGACCGCTTTTTTGCAGCCCGCAACGTTCCTCTGGTTTCGCTCATCGTACATTGTGCCCACGCTGTCCCTCATCATGTTGGGTATGGGGCTCACCATAACACCGCAATCGTTTGCTACAGTTTTCCGGACGCCACGTCAAGTTTTGTTGGGCGCATGTGCTCAGTACACCCTCATGCCCTTGCTCGCACGTACGCTTTCACTCGCCATGCGTCTGCCGCCTGCACTCGCAGCAGGAGTAATTTTGGTAGGAGTCTGTCCTGGCGGCGCCGCGAGCAACGTCATCTGTCTCCTCGCTCGAGCAAATGTGGCATTATCGGTTGTATTGACCCTGGTATCAACCCTTCTCAGTGTTCTTCTTATTCCCTCGCTAATGAGCTTGCTGGCGGGTACGTTGGTACCGGTCGCCTCATTCCCCTTATTGATTAGTACAGCACAAGTGGTTCTTTTGCCCCTTCTTCTCGGCTATGTACTCCAGAATACATTCCCGCGAATCGTATCAGCTACTTCCAACATGCTTCCCCTTATATCTGTTCTAGGGGTAACCGCAATTTGCAGTGGCGTCATTGCAGCAAATGCTTCCGCCCTAGCCTCCGTTGGGCCAAAGCTGACTCTGGCTATTGCGATCATGCATATCTTGGGCGGAATTCTGGGCTATATTGTTGCTACCGTATTCAGGCTTGATGTATCCTCAAAGAGAACAGTCAGCATCGAAGTAATGATGCAGAACTCGTCTCTCGCAGTGTCCCTAGCCAATGCTCATTTTGCCAACCCCGCTACAGCTGTACCGGGGGCCATTAGTGCCGTTATGCATTCTGTTTTTGGCTCAGTTCTCGCTGGAATCTGGAGGTTTTCGGCCTCTAAAGAAGTTATTCCACTCAACGACGAAAAGACGGCCGCGATTGAATCTTTATATCGAGAATTGGACGAATAAGGGAACCCCACGGTTTTTTATGCGGGAACCGTAACCTTTGTATGCAAATAATTCAACTTGAGAACTGAGCCGAGCACCGCAGAATTGGGGAAAACTGTTTACGAGAACTGTAATCTTTGAAGTTGATGAGGTCTTTTGGCGAACGAAGGCGAGAGAATATCTTTCGAAACCTGTGGATCCACTTGAAATAGTGAACTAGAACTTCAACCAAGGCAAGACCCGATGAAGAGCTTTCTGTTTGTCTAGAAATATATGCAGTGTGACCCCTTGAGGCCAGAGTTTCCATAACTGTGACTCGATAGGTCCAGGGGTTGCACACAACCTCGTCAAGCAATAACCATTGACAAGGAAGGAACTTTTCTCGTGTCCGTGAAAAGACAGTTTTAGTCACGCGACGTTATTGGGTTTTAATCAACAGATGAAAAATTAGAGCAGTCATGATCATGATGATGATCACGTGCAATTGTGGTCTCCAAAAGTGGAAACGCAGGACACCTCCCCACCCCACCCCCCCGTCGTGCTTCTCGTTCGTCGTGTCCCCAATCTTTTCTCAATGCCTCTGAGATGATCAACATACAAAGTTGTTGAACACATCCTGCTCATACTAATTCTGTGGTTTCTTACTTATCATGAACTAATCTTCAAGATACCAACTGGCTCGTGCGATTTGAACACATTGTACGTGTTATGAGGCCGGATAGGAATAGAAAAAGACGACAAATCCCTCTTTCAATCAACTCTAATCGTTGTCCCCGTCCGTCTTTCTCTCGCTGGGAAAAGGCCACCGGCTCCGCGAGAGTCCGCGAGGAAGACACCAAGCCGTCTCTCGCGTGGCATGCATGGGTACAAAGACTACGTAGCAAACGAGTTGTGTGCACCCTCAACCTCATTATCTGCATCATCTTATCATGGCACATGTTATTGCTGCTTCGGTTTCATCTGGATGGTCACATGTCTGACGGCATCCTGGCTACTATACCAGTCGATCGACTCCCACATCCCATCGATATCATCGCACAGGTTCGAAACCAAAAACTCCCGTCATCAACCGCTCACTTCCATGAACCTGGGTATGTTCATACTAGACAAGCGACATTTCGAAACAAATACCCCTCCGAGAATCTTGGAGGAACTGGAACGTTCGACAGTGTCTTTGTCGTTACAAAGAAAAAATGCAGTTCTCAATTTCGAGAGGTTGAGAAGCTGGCGAACGAAGCTGGTATCGCTATCACTAAATGGGAATACGAGGAAAACAGACGCGTCTCTCTTGAAAAGTCTTCCGTACCAATCTCAGAACCTACTTTGCGCAAGCTTCAGGGGCTAAAGGGAAGAAGTCTATCTGTCATGCGAAGGCATGTAGCGTATTTTGACGCACATAGAAGACTGTGGGCTCACATAGCTGCCACCGGAAAACAAAGATGTCTGGTTATCGACGATTCGCTCTTTCCCACCACGCGTTTGCTTAGCAGTCTTCCATCGGTCCTCACCGATGCTGATCAAGAATCGGTAGCGAGACAAAAGCCGTGGCACTTTGTCTTTCTACGAAGACAAATCATCCGCAACAAATCCAAAACCAAGAAGCGGAAAGAACCGATGTGGATCATGAATGCCAAGTACAAACACCCAGTTGTACGTGCGAATATATCTCATGGCGCCAGTGCGTATGTTCTATCCCTTGATGGTGCGATTTTCCTCCAAAAGCACGTTAGAATGTACCGAGAACCGCTCGATATTGAGATTGGTCTTGTTCAGCTTGAGTTCCGGGAACAGTTTGTCGCCCTCAGCGCCTGTAACAATGATGTCCGAACTCCATTCTGCCCGGAAATGATTATGGATGTATCTCACAACTCAGCTAAAGCGAATAACTGTCTGTGGCGTCGACTTTACGAAAGATGGACCGCGCGAGACTTTGACCGTTATTTCCTAGAATGACTGGACAAGAGTACACAGGTCTTTGATAGTTCTGTATGAGATATGACGTGGAGCTTAGACTTACGGGCATCTACACATCCACACGTAATTGAATGAATTCCTGTATCGTTATGAGCTGCAGCCAATGGCTCAGGTGAATCGGTCAGCTCTAATCTAACATGGCGGGCAGTGGATTTTGTCGCATTAATTGCATCGCTTATATTCTCTATTCCGCTTCTAAACGTAGTCTGATGGAAAGCAGCAAGCCTCTGAGGATCTTGTACTACACAAATAAAACGAAGTTTGTTTCATGATAGAGAAGTTTGTATGAACTTTCAGGTTTCGTCTACCTCGAGGGGTTTTGGGTGTCTTCAATGGCAAACTAATCTTGAATATGTCTTCCCAATGAAAGATAAGAATTGCACACCGTCGCTGAACGTTTCCGATGCACCAGCGGGTAACGCTACTTCCTTCAAAACAGATATTCATAATACGTGTGCAATCGATGTGAGAAAGAATGAATGAACGCAATTTATTTCAAGGTTTTCTGGGACTCTTCAGTCGAGACCTTTCGCTTCCGACGGAGCAAGGCGGCATGCGCAAGCGGGGCTCACGAGCCTTTGGCAAAATGACAGTCAGAGAGGGAGATCTACGAAGGCACAGTATCGTTGTACAGACTCGGTACACGAGAGCGCACAGAAATCCAAGAAATGTTTTGATGTAAAAAGCTGTATGGGGGAAACTCACTGCGTGAGACAGCGCATCCTACCCCTGTCAGCATAGAGGCTCTCCTTTTTCTGCCTCTTCTCTAGCATCCGCGAGACTGCGTACTGTTGTTGTCGAAGACAACACGACTTGGATTGAAAGAGTTGACCAACGGAGCATTTGGCTATGCCTCATGTGCCGCTTATGAGTTCTAACGCTCAAAAAAACAGCTGCTTGCGAATGGTCTCAAGGATACTAAATTACTGTAGTAGTAATGTCTTGTTTTCCCTCGCGTTCCTTCTGCAGTCTGTTTCTACGGCGCTTGGGTCAGGAGCCATCCTGTGCAAAGCTGTTCCAACGTAACTCCGTATAACAACCTCCAAATCATTAACTTCCCTTCTTCCGTTTTCACGCCTCTGCCTCCAGCTCGTTCTGTTCGTTGACGGAGGTTTGCTGGCGATGCTCACGTCTTCATGGCCCACCTTGATATTTCGCAGGATAACTTCAGTGATGATTCCGACCTTCTTATAGAACCCCCACTTAGGCCTCCGTACACCCAATCAAGCGCTAGCAAAAGCCTTACACAAGTACAGGGGCATCCATCGTCCGAAAAGCCCCCTCAACGCGTCCAGGGTTCTAGTAATGGAAGTATGGAAACCGTAAAAGCTACGAAGCCGGTCAAACAGTCTCGTCAGCTCATGAAGTCAGAAAAAGAAGCACGCAAACAGGAAGAACGCAAGCAAAAGATTCGAGAGGCCATTACTAAACACAGAGCGAGTGCCCAACATTGTGATGATCGCTTAGAAGTAATTGTATCTCGGCAAATGTATAACGACAAGTCCAGGGGAGACATTCTCAAGCAGCTCCGAGTAATCCTCCAACCGCAGCAGATATCTTGTGATGATCGTCGTATGTCCAATCTGATATCATGGAGACTAAAGCCACTTGATCCTTCTTCTTCTTCGGTATCTTCACTTGTCCCTTTCTCATTGCTGGTGTTTACGGCCGCGCATTATGTTGACCATATGCGAAAGAAGACACTGCGTAATTTGTGTCTTTGTTTGAAACGCGAGCTGCCTGATCACAAAGTGATGATGGTTGTCAGTGGTGTTGATAAGTACTGTAAACGACTAGAAAGAGAAGCAGCCAAAGACAAGGATTCTACCGAGCTTATCGTGTTCGGCAAGCAGGCCGTGCAGGATAGTTACGCTTTGCTTTTCGTGGAGTATGGAATTCGAACGCATGACATTCAGAATGAGGAGGAGTTGTCTCATTATATTTGTGACGTTTCCCATGCTGTGGCCAAAACTCCACGCTTTAAGAATCTAGCGTATCTGGAGTCAATCCTAACTTACAAAAGGAAGAAAGTGACAAGGTCCACAGCTCCCCTTCTTTGTACTAACATAGGCTTGAATTCTGGTGCGTCTCAAGATGAGTCAGACGACAATAATATTCCGGATAAGAGGATTCCAGGGATATCCGGGCAAAAATTGTCAGCTGCATACCTTCAAATGCTAGTTTTGATCCCGGGTATCTCCCTGGAAACGGCCAAAGCAATTCAAAACAAGTACCCTACCCTTCAGACTCTTCTTAACGCACTTCAGAATTATGGACCGGACACACTGTCCGAAATTCGACACGGTCGGTCAAACAGAAAGATAGGACCGAAAGCCTCTAAAACGATTGCTCAAATACTTACTTCCCTAGACCCGAAAGTAGAATTTTAATCCACACAGCAAAAGGTGACCTCATCACAATCCGTCTTGTCCTATTTTTGTTCTCATACGTATTTGATGGACGGTCTGTTCGATGTTCTCTTGTACAAGAAGAAAGGCGTTCCTCAAGCTATCGGCCTCTATAATACGGGGAAAGCACAGCTATCGACCAGTTTCCGAGAGTGAAGGTGACAGGAAAATGGCAGTGGTGGATCATTATCACAATTTTCAGGTTTGATGGACTGCTTCACGGAATGGGGACAATATCACCAAAGACTGTGCTTGGTAACACTCAAAAGTTCTTTTGTTACCGAGGCGGTCGTAATTCAAATAGCTGCACAGAAAGTACTGCAAATGGTACGTATGGGATGGAGGGGAGCTGTTCGACTATTGAGAGATTCACAAAGTGTCACAGAGTCTGCATGCCCCATTCAGCAAGCCTCACGTTCATTGTGAGGTGAGCGTTCTTTGTTATGTTCATATTGTGTCGGTCCTTAGTCACAGCGGCACTTCATGGAAAGAACTCGGGGAAACACGGTCTATGAAGGCATTAGAGTTATTGGTTGAATCGCAGCTTAACGTACCAGTGAATTACTCCAACGTTGCAGGAAGAGTAGCGCAGCGACGAATGTTGAAACGCTTGTTGGCGTCCTTACCACAAGGCAGTATGTGAAGCTGCTAACGCTGAAGGAAGTTGAGGCTACTTTGTCTCAGGTGTTTGTTGGTCATGATGGTTACCTAAATCCCCTTGGATCTTACTTGATTAAGTAAGACATACTGTGCCATTGCTGACCGAATGTGCTTAATGATGTCATTCACTACATGTGAAGGTGTCCAAATAGGATTATATCAAGAAGGCTTTGTCTTACTCCTCTTCGAGAGTGTCAAGAGGCTTGTTGTTAGTGAGATTAGTCGAATTTGGCCTGAAAAGCTGCGGGCCTTCCTCGTGGGAGAACTTTTTTGAAAGAAGCATTCTGCACTACGTTGCAATTGAGCTAGTACGGTATACCTATAAAAAAGGAGAGAGAACACTTGAAGGTAACAGTGAAGTACGTGTTCCGAAAAAGCCCAGTCTTTCAGTGCTGAAAACCGGGTTTGTTGTGAGCTTCGCAAGTCTTCCGAAACGCAGATTGCTCATTCTGCTGCTATCCATGAGGGAGATTGATCGGAT
>JASCIV010000014.1:0-83309 GCA_030374735.1 Gracilaria caudata
CAGGTTTCGTCTCTTGTTTTGCTGCTTTTTTTGCTCTTAATCGCCAAAACTGCATTATGCACGACAGTTTGAGATGCGTTTTTGACATTGCGGCCATGATGTTCACTTGGATCGCTTTGGAGATGTATGAACAAGTTTGTTAGAACAGAAACAGTCTAGACTCAAACACTTGCGTCTTCTTCGCCAAAGTCATAGGGCGGTTCAAACACGTATTACACGTTAAACATAGTGCACGGTGGACACGTTTCATATGAGTGACTAACTAGCTACAAAGTAAGGTTGGTTAGTTAGTCGACCACTTTTTTCGGTCTAGTTAGTCAGTCATGTCTACGGGCCTGGTCTTGCCCACCCACCCACCCAGATCACTGTGAGGCTGTACAGTACTACAAAGAAGAAAGGAAGACAGCGCTCCGAGGAAGCCGCTGTCGTCGCAACCACTTTCAACTGGGGAGAAGGAGCTCCTCCCCCGATGTGCAATAAAGGGGCTTCGTCCTCGTGCGACCTGATGGTTCGAACTGAGAATTGGAAGGCTGCAGTTTTTTTCAGGATAGTTCTGCGTAAAGTTACAGAACGCGTGCACATGAGCTGTAAGAGTTGTTGTCAACAGTTTACAGTGCTCCACGTCATAGTCATGTCTGTGTATAGTCTGGGTCGCTTGTTTGAAACGAGCGTGTTTGGTCCTCGAGCCCTATCTCAAGTTGATTAGCTTCAGAGGACTCGTTTTCGATGAGTCCAGAGTCTGCAACAAATATTCTCGTAGGTGTCATTTGAAAGCCATTGGCGGAGCCTCGTCAGTGGACGATAGAACCTCCTCGTCCATCAGCTCATGGCCCCGCTTTGTTGAATACAGCTCTTGTTAGAGCCCACAACATTGACAATCAGTCCTCTTCCAGTTTCCATCCCCACTCATGACCACTACCAGTTGGTTTGTATCCTACAGCTCCTACAGCTCCTTTTCAAATTCGGTCTGAAATGTGGATGGCTTCTTTCTCATGGCCTTTGTAATCGGATAACACAACTGTCGAGAACTCCAGGGTATGTCCTGGTGATCACTGATGGTCCTTTAAGCACAGCTCAACTTCAGCTCCAGTGCCAACTCTCGGTTGATATGATCCAGTATAAAAAGGCCGATGAACACATCTCCCACTACTCGACGCCTCCACTCACCCACCGCTTGCAACCTGCCGCCCACAACCAACCTTATATAACTCATTTCATCAACAGCAATCAAAATGAAGAACACTGCATTCGTTACTATCTTGTCCATGGTCGGCCTCTTCGCCTCTGCCACCGCATCAATCCCAAGCTTTCTGACTCAATCCAACACAGAAATCCGTTCACAATTAGCCGATTCTGACTTCCGCATCAACCCAGAAAACGGCGTTGTGATAGAAACCCCCAACTTTCGTGCACGAATTGCCGATATTTCCAATTTCCCCGCTCTAGGTGGGCAGGATGTCCAGACTCAAATCGTGAAAGTTACTCTAAAGGCCAAACAGCAATTCATTCCTCATTATCATCCTAGGGGTACTGAAGTACTCAACGCTCTTCGAGGAAGGTTCCGCGTGACTTTCAAGTTCGAAGGATTGAACCCACGAACGGTTACCAATGTACTGCGTGCAGGGGAGTCTACCGTGTTTCCACAAGGGCTCATTCATGAGACGGTCTGTATCAGTCACCGCGATTGTGAGTTCCTTTCTACGTTTAACTCAGCGGACCCGGGACTTGTGCCGGTGAATCTCTGAAATTGGTTATCGCCTTCGTAATCCAATCGCTATGGGTTTCCAAATAAACTGTTGTTCGTAACCTTGTAAAAAAGGTTCCTTGTTGACAGCACTACCCAGTGTTTGGTATGATGCCAACAACTGGGCAATTTGCATTCCCTACCCTTGTAGCACCGAATCTGGAATGCAGAGCGGCGAGCTGGAAGCCGATTGTGTCAGCTGTGTTTTTTCGGTAGGGACAACACAAATAACGACCTGAGGTGACATAATTTGCGCTGCGCCAAGCAGAGTAGCCCTTGTACAGGTAAGTACAGCCAAGCAATGAATTGGTAGAAAGAAGGCAGGGCGTGTACGAAGATACATACAAAGGTAAGTACAGAGCGCCTTTGTAGCACAAAGTTTGTACCATTGGTAACTCTGTGGATGCCGGGTTAGTAAGTGATGACTTCATTTTTGCTGCCGCCGACGAGCGATCACGTAGCGCTTAGTCAGCTACGCGTTCATACTGTGTCTGATATTCACTTCATGGTGATATGACGTGGTGCGAAGGGGAGAGCCATGTGGTGGCGCAGCAGTAACTCGCCTCTGATGATTGCCAACGAGGAGCATTTGGAGCATGCATGATCATGTGATGATGCTTGTGAGCAAAGTGCAAAGTGCCTTTGGCTGCGGCACTGCTGCCCACGTGGCCAAAAGCTTCCGATGAAGGGAATCCCAACCCTCTGATCCAATTCTCCAAGAAACACGCCTCAGAATCTGCGTACTTACAAGAGGGGCAGACCAACCTCGCATGAAGATCATCGGATGAGTATGTTTGGCCGTCTGAGACGGCAGCGCCGTCTTCACTACGGGGGACAACCGCCGCTCTCGAGATTGTCTCGGGATACGCACTACTGTACTACAACTCGTTTACTACAACTCGTTCTTGTCGGCCGAGCATTACGAACGAAGCCCTCCTACCGCCCAATTCAGCTCACTCGCCTGTGAACGCATCCCGTCACGCATTTCATGCGTGGAGACGCCATCAACGCCTCATCGTCCCCCCCAAACGCTGTGCCCTACACGTCGCCTGACCATGAGCCCATTGCACCACAACGCCCTTCAAATCCCCAGCCTGCCCCAAGGCGTCATGCATTCTCCTATATCTTGCGCCCGACGCGCAGAGTCTGCATTGTTTTTGGCGTGCTCATGGCGATTATCACTATGCTTGCTGTTGTTCTGGCGCTTGTTTTTGCGCTCTCTGGCCGGTCGGATAGCTTGGAGGTTCGTCCAGGCAACTGGGATTATGTTATCGTAGGAGCGGGCACTTCTGGCTGTGTTTTGGCTTCTCGACTTTGTGCGACCTTTCCGCAACGCCGCATTTTGCTCTTGGAACGGGGCGCTCCTCGTTCGGACGACACCGATTTTCTCGTCAGGGCTCCAAGAAATTTATATGACTTGTGGTCTGATCGGTCTGCAACAGAAGCGTATCCTACAGAGCCGGATGAAGGTCTGCAGGGACGTTTTACTACGGTGCTGACGGGCATTACTATGGGTGGTTCGTCGTCCATTAATGGTATGCAATGGACTGTTCCTCTTCCAGGTACTGCGGAGACGTGGGGTATCAATGGCCTTGACACGGAGCGCGCCGATATATATTACCGAAAGGCTTTCAACAAGATTGAGTACGCAAAACCTGCCCGTCCATTGCAATACGCTCAGGCTTATGTTGATGCCGGAATCCGAGCGGGTTTTGAACCGAATGACGACCCTTTCAAGCAACCGTTACAATCCGTTTGGCAGAACTTTATGAACATTAATGATGAGTTTCGGCGAAACGACGCGTGTGCCGCGTATCTAGAACCGGTGCAAGACTCAATATGCGCGGACAACTTGAGGGTTATGCAGTCTCAAACAGCTTCGAAAATCATATTCTCTCGCATTCGACGTGATGATAGGTTGATAGCAGTGGCCGTTGAAACTACCGATTCAGTGAATCGAAGCGTCACTATGAGACATACGGCACGTCGCCAGATCATTGTTGCTGCTGGTCCATATGGATCTGCACAGCTTTTGCAACGCTCTGGTGTTGGACCCAAAGCGACGCTGGACGCTGCTGGAATTGAACAGGTACTTGACCTGCCCGTGGGTGAGCAATGTATGGGCCGTGCAGCGGCGGGAATATCCTCCACGTACAACGGCGTACCTGATGAAGAAGCGAACAATGCGACGCTCGTCAACTCCCAAGAGCAGCGTGATATTTGGGATAGGGGAGACGGCGGTGTGTTAGGAACACCTGTTACCGCTGCAAATGGACGAGCTGGAGAGGACGGATACTTCAATTCTGGTTTTGTTCCGTTTTTCCCCGGTGAACCTGAACTTCGTACAACTTGTTTCCACAATACGAACAACACAGCGACGGTTCGTGTGCGAGATGCTGATGCGTTCAGCACTCCGCGTGTGAAGCTTAATTTATTAAGCGACATTGAAGATGTGCGAAGGTTGCAAAGGTGTCTACAGAGGATTGTCGACGTTCATAACAGCTTCCCAGAAGAGTTCAACATGACTCTGACAAACCCTGCAAATGGCGTAGTGGATGAGGAATACATTCGCAGGGAAGCGAACACCGGCGCTCATTTCGTGGGCTGCTGTGGTGTGGGCGGCGTACTCGACGGTGATTTGAGGGTAAAGGGTACAACTGGACTAAGAGTGGTAGACGCCTCGTCGTTGAGAACTATGCCGCGTTCGTCGGGTCCAGCGGCGTCCGTGCTGATGTTGGCGGAGTTCATGGCGCATGTCATTCGCACGGAAGCGCCCGAGAATGGACGTATGCGATGTTACGGACGTTGTGAATGACATGCAAAAGGATATGTCTTTATAAAGAATCCTTACAATAAGCTGGTCTATCTAGAGTTTTCTCAAATCCGTTGTGTATGATAGGTGAAAAACCATGTTGTGGGGCGTTCATGGTTCAACTACTGACACTTGCAATGCTCATCCCTTGCTCTCCTCGAGGTTTGGTATTGTTCTCCCATCTTGACTTGCCTTTCTACTTACAAGTTCTTCAAAAACAATCAAGCGTATAGAACACGGTTTCGATGCGCCACAGGGAAGTTGGTGACTTCGAATTCTGTCACAAGCCCAAATTCGCTCACATATAATAGTAACCCTGAAGCACTCCATGAAAAAGAAACACGTATCCCGTCACTGCTGCACCCAGAATGAGCAGATTGCCTACACCGGCACCCCACAGAAAGCTCCTGACCTTTCTGCCCCTTATTCCCAATGTTGGAGCACAGCACAAAAATAGAAAAACACCGGAAGACAACAACAAGGAAAAAACGAACCCGATGACAAAGTTGCAGCAATCACTGTTTTCAAAGTCAGGCTCTTCCTGAATTTGTTGAGGAATAAAGTTACTCATTGCGACATCATCCGGTTCCGATGGCTGCTTTGGCTCGTACGGACGGGAAACAGTTCTTCTGGAGGTGTTATCCTCGACGTCGACTTCTTGTGTAGAAGATTGTTGAAAAGCGGTGACAAAGTTTATACTTGTAGCAGGGATAGTTGAGGGCAGGTCCGAGGCTGCATGTGTCGGTAGGTTCGGAACGACACCTGGATGTTTTGCATATGGGTTTGTTCCAGGGACAGTTTGCGCTGAAGACTGGGCGCTTAAGGCATACGAGGCTCGATGATTGGGATAATCCATGAAACAGTGCGATCATAGAACAACTTGACGCGGAGCGGGTATCATAGTGATGAATCCGTAAGACTTGTCAGCGTACGGTTGAGGCAGTGAAGCGCATGAACGTCATTGCAACTTGGGCCTAAACGGACGCAACTCCGTGGTTTACTATCTACGTGTCCATCGCTCGGAAACTAGAAGACATATTGAGGCTCGTTTAGGCTGAGCTCGTTTAGGCTGTGGAAGAAGCGTTTGTGCCATATCCTCCGTTGTCGTCCGATGTGCACACGCAGGATGTACGACGGTACAGGTACTTTGGCGTTCCCTGTCAACCCTATCACGAACGCTATCCGCTTCGATACTGTATTCTGTAACATACGGTATTGGTTGCCTATTGCCTGTAATCCTGACACCTGACACACCTTTCAGCCTACATTCGGATGGACCGGTACACGTACACATACGGGTTGACTTACGTATACCTGTGGTACACGCACACGTACTACCATGCACAATGCACAATCTGGCACCTGTGTTATAGCTCTCTTTCCTATAATTATTGCAATTATTGATGAAGTCCACAGGTATCCTGAGCAAAGAACTCTCTTCTCCCTCCTGTCTTTGGTCTCTCCGTGATCTGAACAGCTAAACAACACAAATAGCAGAGCTTAGATTTCTCCACATCAAAACCGTGCTCGCAACATCAGACAACTAACATAAATTCGATGAATTAGAGTCTTCTTGGGCACTCCTACTTTTTCGGTGCTTTAACTGCCTTTCAATAAAAGGACAGCCATCCCCGCGAATTTTTCAAGCGCAGGATAAAGAAAGCGGCATTCAGACCGACACTGAAAGCGAGCCGTCTCTCAATTGACTCACCATCATTTCTTCTGTAGATTAGTTTAGTCTGTGCTAAAAAAGTTCTTTTCGTGTGTTGCATATGATTATTAGAGATGCTCAAGCTCTGGGGAGCGCCCACTGTTGCTTCATCGCTAAGCTCTAATCACGGAGCATATCACACTGCTTTGGGGAGACTACTCCCAGTCAGATTATTCGCTGTCGGGCCATGTACTGTGCGACCGAGCGACACGAACTCGAGACTGATCCTTTCTTTTAGCGGCGTGTTCAAATTGAGGGTAAGGAACATGTGAAGAGTAGCAGCTCATTATTCGCATGATCTTCGTCTTTTGACTTTGACAACTTAATGGAAATACAAAGCTAACAAATATTCGTTTCCAAGTGGTATATCTGCGTGAGCGGGCCAGTGTGCGAGGACAAGAAATTAACGTTCTTGTAATATGTTCCGAAACAATCGTTTACACGGGAACCGCCTTGAAGGAACGATTGTAAAGCACGGAAGAAAGAAGTATGTGGTACAGGGTTTGATTGATAAAACGTTCTCTGATTCTGTGTATCAGGGATCAAGCTCTAAAGGAAACAAGGTCGCATTCAATGTCGAGCGCATTCACGACCATGGAAATACCCTCAGAGCCAAACACGACATCTTAAAGTATCTTGAGAGCTCCGGGTTTAAGCACATTCCAAAGGTTTTGTTCATGACCTCCCATCGGAACCACAACTATCTGGTTATGGAGAAAGTCGGACAAAGTTTACAACGCCGTTTTCTTCAGAGAAATAGTTCGTTTTCACTCAAAGTCGTGATATTGCTAACCTGGAAACTGGTGAAGATACTTGAATATCTGCACAGTACTGGAGTTGTTCATGGCCTTTTGTCTCCAAGCAAAATCCTTACCGCTCCATCCCCTGGAACAAAAGAGGAATTATATCTGATTGGATTCCGATACGCCGTCAACTTTGTCGAAACGCCTACACCTTCGAGGTTCCTTCCCATTATAGACCCTGTATTCGCTTCACCCACCCTCTATGAGGTAGGACATGGTACGATGAAAGGAGACATGGAAAGTCTTTTCTTTTGCATGGTGTTTCTTTTGAATGGCAGTCTTCCATGGATCGAGAACAAGACATACAGAGCTCCCTTTTCCGTTCCCAGCACCAATGATCCCATGTACCTCGAAAAGAAGAGCATACGTGCTGAAGATCTATGTCAAAAAATGCCGAGCTTCATGGCTAAGACTTACGACTATGTGAGGTCACTGTCAAACTTTGAAATTCCACGTTATAAATGGATTAAGCATCAGTTTACGCAATATCTAGGGTCTCTGTGATAAGGAACAAGAACTGGATGGGTATACCGAAACTGTCGAATGTAACTTTGGATGTTGTGAACAATACCAGCGCATTAGAGACTGGTACTAATGGGGCCACAGGGACAATAAGAACGAGAAGTCGAACAAACATGTTTCTGTTACTCGAATGCTACCCTTGTAAAGACCTCTTGCGATCTCTTCGTTGTCATCATACAATTTCTGCAACAAAGGAATGTAACTCGTTCTGCCATGCGTGGCCTCTCTCGTTCTCTCTCTCATTTAGAGGCCCACCTCTTCTTCTTCTTCTTTTTATGAGCATGTAAGCCTAATTACGACTTACTGCGGAGCGTCTTTGTCGAAAAAACTCTCTCTCACTAAAAAGGCCAACACGTTTTGGGCCACTTTCTAATGGGCTCACCTCTACTACAACTAGCTTAATTAGAACTGAATGTAGAGCGCTTCTGCTGAAAGAAATGTGCTCTCACTAAAAAGGCCAGCACCTTTTCAGGCCAGCCTCTCGGAAGTCTGATTGGAACCCACTTTTGCTTTTCCTCACAACGGGAGAAAGGAAGAATGCATTCGTTGGGACAGTGGCAGGTTATGAGCAAGGCCTCAAAGCGAGGTGGGACCTAATACGAGCAAATCCCTGCCCCTCTAAGTTTTCGAAGGGCGCTGTTCTTCTCTGGCGCTAATGTACACCCCGTTCGGTGTGAAAGCATCTGCAAAGGCAAAGTACTTTTTTTTTTATGAAGCTGTGCTCTAATTCCTAACACAACTGAGCAGCACCTAAAGGTACTTTTCTCTCCTTTAAAAGGCCAGAATTCAGCGTGGCGCTTCCACTATCAGTTCTCAAAGCGACTTCTGTTGGTATTCCCGACGACCGCGAAAGACTTCGCGTCGGCTAGTGGTTGTCAACGGACAACGAAAAAGGACGTGCTCGCAGTTGAGAGTCTTTTTTGACTCTCAATGCACAATCGCAGCGCAGCATTGTTTGTTCTCTGGGTAGCTCGTCACTGGGTACAGCTTAGGCGTGTGAAAGTTTAAGTACTTCGGTAACGAAATTAATGGTCCGTTACCAGGTTCTCTCTGCAAAAGACAAATCCTGGCGTAATACTCCTGCGAAGTAATACCAAGTGAGCGTAACATATTTTAATGCCTCAAACGAGCTGCTTCTAGTGCGTCGCAATTGCTGATTCATCCTGGGTGACCCCAGCAGGCCATGCCTTGTTGATGGAAACCTGTTTTCCTTGAACGAATACAATATCGTGTACTATACCAAACTTTCTGCACGTTGTCACTTCACTCACTCTGAACCTTCAGATCTGAAGCTGACTGGGATGAAGTGTGCACACTTCAGATCGATCTGCTGCACATTGATAAATTATATTTCAGTGATATTGTTGTGGCCAGGTGTTTTTGCAAAGTTTGGCTTCATCGCCACCCTTATCTCTCAAGCTTCTTTCTTCGTTTATGTCCACAGGTGCTGGGTGGTTCTTCTGCAGTACTTTCCATATTTCAATCAAAAAACACAAAGACAAAGACTTCTTTACCCTTATGAGCAAGATAGAACGCCTTCGGCGTGGAGACTACCGTCTACAACAGGGCATAATAGGTGGTCATGATGACCACCTATCGTGCTCCGTGATGAAGTTAACATGACTTAATCTATTTACGATCAGTAATGCTAGGTAGCATCCCATCGACAGTGAAAATTCATCTTCAGGGGTTAAGTTCTTGGTTCAGAGCATTATAAAATGCGCATCCCCCTCCCCACACTACAATACTTCGCGCCGCACAACAGTCGTCTTCCCTTTTCCGCTACAAAGGTGCAACCACTGAATCTCTGCAATTTACCAATGAAGAACGTGTTAGCTCTTTCTCTGCTCCTTGCGGTGGGTAACGCCACCCTCATTCCGTCTGCTCCACAGCCTGGTAAGGGTGGGAGAGGCGGTAGGGGTACCGCCGTTGGTGATTTCAACATCGGGGGAATCGGTGGAGACGGGGGGAATGGTGGCATTGGACTTTTTGGTGGAGGAGATGGTGGAGATGGAGGAGACGGTATTCTGAGTGGCGATTTTGGGTTTGGAGGATTTGGAGGTAAGGGTGGAAATGGTGGAGATGCCATCATCATCGGGGAAGGTGGAGAAGGCGGGAGGGGTGGCGGTGGTGCTCTCTATGGTGATTTCGGCTACGGAGGGGTTGGAGGCGAAGGAGGCATGGGTGGCTATGGTGGCTTTTTCGGAGGTGATGGCGGAGATGGTGGTGATGGTGGCATCGGCTTGCTCCAAGGTGTATTTGGAGTTGGTGGATTGGGTGGGGATGGTGGAAAGGGAGGAGATTCTTTCATTGGTGGCGGAGGAGATGGTGGGTTTGGTGGGCTTGGAGCTCTTTCTGGGAATTTCGGCAATGGCGCCTTCGGTGGAAATGGTGGTGAGGGTGGTGATGGCTTGTTTGCTGGTGATGGTGGCGATGGTGGGAGCGCAATCCTCAACGGAGATTTTGGCAAGGGTGCCGTGGGTGGAAAGGGAGGTGATGGTGGCGACCAGCTAATTTTGTTCTAGAAAGCACAATGCCTTTTCCTTATTGACCACTCCGAGATCACATGTTCAATGAAATGATATCACCCTGCACATCTGGTGAGTTGCCCGTGCATTAATGCATGACTGCTCGAAGATGTCTGAGTCTTCTTGAACGAAGCATTGAACCCAGCATACTCAAAACAAGCATTTACATTCAAGCTTCAACATCCTGAACATGTGTGCCAGTTAGTCATGTGGTCCTAAAGGTGGGAAAGGGAAGCCAACCAAGAACTTTCCCTTTTGCTATCCATACTGTGAAAGGTAGAAGGACGTGACGGTCCATATAAGACCTTCTTCGAAGGCGTTTATTTGGATCACCCCCAAAGAAGTAAGCTTGCAAAGAAGAAAAATGTCAAAGTATGGGATCACCAGAGGAAACTTAACCTATGCCAGGTGAGGCACTTGCATACCCTTGGTAGGCTGTTTCCAGTTCAATTTCAAGCTTCAACATTGGTGGACAACAAAATATTAAACGATACTGCTCGTACGCCAATACAGGGATGCCCCAAGTCGCCTCACGAAAAACAATTTCGTTAGAATGGGTCTGAGAAAAGCACTCGAAACCACGACGGGTAGATACCAAAGTGGCAGATGACACGTCTACGGATGCCACTCATGATGGGTACCGAAGAACCTTAGCATGTGGCTACCAGGTATGACTTCAACCTTTGTCGCGTGACAATGTGGTTGTCTATTCAAGAAACAAATGGCATTTGCAACAATATGGCTAGAACCCACACCAGGGTGTTCTGCAAAGCGCATACAAACGCCCAATTTAATGTCAAAACAAACAAGATAAGACGAAACCTTACGCCATAGAGGCGTTCCTTTCCAGCGCAAACGAACGAGGAACAGATTGCTAGCAGAACTGCAGTCGAGAACGTACTCGTTTGCAAAAAGGGATATCAAACAAGAGAACAGCAGTGCTGCTGTGAATCGGGAAGCTTTGAGCTGCCAGGAAACAAGAAGCAGTATCAACATGAGCACGACAGAATACTTTGGATCATTCGTCGTAGTCACCATCGTCGTAATCACCATCATCATATCCACCATAGTCATAATCGTCAGCACCCCATTGCTCTTCGTATTGCTCTTCGTATTGCTCTTCTTCGTGCTCTTCTTCATGATCACTACTGCTCATGCTGCTGCTCTCGTGGCCGTCATCGTCGCCACCTTCGTCTTCATGATGGCTGCTACTGTGGTGGCTGCTGCTGTGGTGGCTGCTGCTGTGGTGGCTGCTGCTGTGGTGGCTGCTGCTGTGGTGGCTGCTGCTATGGTGGCTTTCGTGGTCGGAATCGTGACGCTCTTCTTCTCCTCCATAAGCATGTCCGCTTGAGTAATATGAAGTATGGTGCGAATGACCACCCTTCCTCCTCTTATTGTTCACATATCGCTTCAAAGGTTCCTTGCCGGCTTCGCCAATCGTTCCTAAGCACCCGCCCATTTTTCAGCCAGGGTGACACAAATGGAGTGCGTACTGAGACAAAGCTGCGCAACGACGGCCGGATATTAGTAGAGTGACACGAGAGCGCGTCGGTTTCAGCCCCCGGGGACGGGAACGGGGCGACAGACCTCCCGCACGTGAGTGTTCTGGGCCGACGTAACCTCGGCCACGCCGAACGCTACTTGCTTCCGCGAGGCCAAACTTCCGAGTGTCTCCATCCCGCGCTTGCACGATTTGCAGGAGTTGCGTGATCACAACCGTCCACGCGAAGTGACGTGGACAGCCCGCGAATGTAACATAACTATTTCAGTTTTGTGTACCAACAGTCAAGTTACTCTCGTACCCCTGGTATGCTCTGCATGGCCTGCCATTTGCCGGGGACATATTGGAGCCATCACACTTTTCTACCATTCCATCCTCTCCAGTTCCTCTCCACCTTCAATCACCTCGCGAAGTTCGTGATACAGTCCGTTAACAATGGTACCTTTCACCAACGCACTCCATGAATTTGATTCAAATACGCCTTGCGTAATACACAGCAATTGATTTAATTTGCACGGCACCGTATAGTTTTTTATGAAGATGACAGTAACTGAAACTGTAGCTTCCCCGTCACTGTTGGTTTCTGCAACCGTAATATCGTTGACGCTACCCTTTTAATCATTGCAGAGCGCTATGGTTTATTGCCATATGCTCATATGATCTCAATCAGGATCACTCCACGTCTGAATGGTCATCTGAGTAAACATCAACATCTTCGGACCCCATCTTCGTCACATCATTTTTTTTCGGCCGCCGTAGAGCATGTTCACGTACTGAACTATAGTTCTATAAAGCACAAAAAGCTATGTGCTAGCAAGAATTGAATCCATTTAACGAAATTATATGGCTGTTTTTGTAACATAAAGACAAGCTAAAAGAATCCTTTCTTATTACGTGCCGTCGGATGAAGTAGAGAACTGAACAAAGTACACAAACCAGGCACAAAATTCCGCCCTCGTGCTCCATCCCACGCTGGCCATTAAGTAAACATTGGTCCTTTGCATGACTTTCGTATATGTTGAAGTTGTCCTTTAAGCTGCCCTTATCGGATTAGATCGATAGCGTACTGTGTCGGACTTGACAACTGCATGTATAAAAAGAAAAGTCTGTCAGGCCCGCAGGACTTGAACGAACCTCAGGTCGTCTGTCAGAAATCTGATTAGGCACGAGCAACAGAAATTCTTGGTCTTCCTGAGGAGAGAAAGCTCTATGTAAAGTTTTGCAGTAGTTTTGTAATAGAAAGCTACTGTCCACAATAAAGAAGAAGATCCGCAAGTTTGATTGAAGGCTATGACCATTGATCGAAAAAGGTATAGCCCTTCATGGGTTTATTGCATGTTAGTCTTATGTAATTAATTGCAGGGCGGAGAAGTGCGCAGAGAGTAAAAATTTACACCTCCTCGGCAGCTTCCTGGATTTCCTTCAACGCTTCCTTCTCAGCCTCAGGAATAGCGTCTTCCGGGTAAGCCGGACCACCATGCTTCGAAATATCGTTTCCTTCGATCTCGATCTCCGGCGGGATGCGGAGGATACCGGCAACCTTGAAGATGAAGAAGAACGGAACAAGGAGAACAAGGACCCAGGCGATGATGATCAAGCAACCAACGAAGTTAGCGAGCAAGAGCTTGCCGTAGCCATCGATGACACCAGCAGACGGGTTATCGAAACCAGCAACTTCTTGAGCGGCCTTGCGGTTGAAGAAACCAGCAGCAAGGCAACCCCAGAAGCCAGTAGCACCGTGAATGGGGAAGGCCTCAAGCGGGTCATCAATCTTGAGAATGAGGAGAACCGTGGCGGAAGCAACGTACACAACG
Source organism: Gracilaria caudata (assembly GCA_030374735.1). Lineage (NCBI taxonomy): Eukaryota > Rhodophyta > Florideophyceae > Gracilariales > Gracilariaceae > Gracilaria > Gracilaria caudata. Next base: position 13,436 of record JASCIV010000014.1, read on the forward strand.
GCACCGATGGCACCGATAATAATCGAGGCCCAGACGTCAACGAAGGCGCAAGAGGCGGTAATGGCGACGAGGCCGGCAAGGATACCGTTCAGAACAGAGATGAGATCAAAGTTGTGCTCCATGACCTTCTTGACGATGAGGGTAACAACGCCACCAGTGGCACCAGCAATGGTGGTAGTGACGGCACAGCGCTGAACAGTATTGAAGACACCACCGGTGACACCGAGAGCTGAACCGGGGTTGAAACCATACCATCCGAACCAGAGAAGGAAGGTACCGAGAGTAGCGAGAGTGGCGGAGTGACCCGGAAGCGGAAGCGGCTTGCCAGTGGCGGAATCGAAGCGGCCCATACGCGGACCAACGATGATGGCGCCCGCAAGACCGGCGAAACCACCAACCATATGGACAACAGAGCAACCGGCGAAATCAATCATACCGTTACCGAGGTAGGTGGAGAGGAAACCACCACCCCACACCCAGTGAGACACGACCGGATACACGAAGGAGGTAAGGAAGAAGGCATAGCCGATGTAAGCGTAGAAAGAGGTACGCTCTGCCACGGAACCGGACACAATAGTGGCGGCAGTGGCGGCAAAAGCCCACTGGAAGAACCATCCAGTGAAATCCGAGAAGACCTCACCGTTATAGCTGGACAAAGCGAAATTGCCAAAGCCAATGAAACTGTTTCCACCAGCTCCGTAGGCGAAGGCCCAACCGAAGAGATAGTAAGCGAGAGCACCAACGCAAGCATCGAGAACGTTCTTGATGAGCACGTTCTTCACGTTCTTGGAGCGAACGGAACCAGCTGTGAGCATGGCGAAACCGCATTGCATAAGGAAGACAAGATAACCGGAGAAAAGAACGAACATGTTGTTGAGTGACCCGTCATAGTCCACGAGGGCATTTGCCACGGCATCGACATCAAGGTGGCCATCGATGATGAAAGCTTCAGCCATTTTTCTTTGTGTGATGATACAAAAGTCTTACAGGTTTGACTCTCTCCAACTTCTCCTGGTGGAAGGGTTTCAAGGGAGGGGGGTGGGCGGGTGAGGGAGACAGACTAGAACGAAGAGGAGGAGAAAGCTGGCTTTATATGCTTTGCGAGGAGGAAGATAAAATGATGGGAAGGCCCCTGTGAGCTCTTTCATGCACAGATATGGAGCGAAAACGGGTCAATCACGAGACGATTTGGCCGCACACAAGTGAAGTGCGGAGCGTTTGTAAACTCCTTTGGAAAATATAGCGAAGAGCGTTGGGTAATGAGAGAGTTTTGGGACAGGTCAGGTGTAGGGGGCCGCATTCTTGCAGCTAGATGGCGTTGAGCGCAACACTGAAAAGCCGAAACGCAGTGTTTTGAGGACACAGACTGGCAAGGAGGTTAGCGGTTGCACAAGGGTAAAGTCAAACGAACGTTTTCGGGACAGATAGCGGGCATACTTTACGGAGGTTGCAGAACATCACGCAAACGTGCAACGAAGCTACAAGTGGTGCGGGCAGACCAGCACAGATGTGCCCCAGTGGGTGAAGGGGGAGGGGTCCTCGACTGGCTAACCGGGCCGCCAACTGGCGAGTTTGGATTGACAAGGGCCGTGCGAGCAAGAACCTTTCGTGTGCCAACAGCCATGGCGGTTGGTGCCACGGTGCCATTCGTTCCACCGATCCAGCAAGAACAGGTGTGCACGCGTGGCAAACCAAAATTGTACACGTGAACGAAATGAGGTCAGCAGATCATATCAATCAGCGTTTCAGATAAAGGTTACGGTGTCCGACAGCGTGTCGCAACTGGCGTGACGGCGTGTGTGCGCGGCGCGAAACCGCCTCCCAACCGAAGCGTCAACAAGCCATCGGCGCTTCGTCCCGCTCGCCAAATCGCCCAATCGCATCACGTCTCCGATCGGCGCGTGTGTACCGCACGTCGTCGCGCAGCATGCGCTCCGGGCGAGGAGACACGGCGACAGATGCGCCGCGTTCTTGTGCTCACTTGTGCTTGTGCTCACGTGTGCTCGCGGCAGGTTGCAGACTAGAGCTCAAGGTGGTGCTCGTGCTGCATTCCATGCACATCCAAACACTTCAAGCGTGTACTCTGCCCCCTGACCGACAGAGCCGCTCCCGCCTCTATAAAAGCCGCGCACCCTAGGCGTTGAGCCATCGTCCACCGTCCTCTTCCATTCCTGTTCCTGCCTGTTCCATCACAGTTCTCCACCTTCACAAAAAAGTCTCGAGTTTGCCGATACATCCCACCTTCCTTCTTCGAGCAACCGCTGCAATGTCGACCTCCACCACCTTAACCACCTTAACCACGCCTCGCACCTCCTATGAGAAGCTGCTGCCGGCGATTGCAAAACGTCTCGACAGTTTGGAAAAAGCGCTGCCGCTGCCGGCCACCACCAAATCATTTCGCCCAATCGCAAACCCCGCTCCTCTGGGGTTGCTTGGCTTCGCGCTCGTGTCCATCTTAGCTGCCATTCCAAAGCTCGAAGACAGAGCAAAGGACACCAGTCAACTCATTTTCGTAGTGGCGTTCTTTCTGGGAGGACTTGCGCAGGTCATCGCGGCGCTGCTGGAATTCAGCTGCAATCATCTGCATGCCGCTTCAACATTTGCGCTGTTCGGGCTGCATTGGTCGGCACAGGCCATTCTGATTCTGAGCAAGAGCTTAAAGTTCACAACGTTTGATCCTCTGGATGCTCACGATGGCGCTGTGTACTATACCACTCTCACAGTGGCGGCGATAATGCTCACCATTCCGTCTTTTCGGATGAATCGCGTTCTGACTGGTGCGTTGGTGTGTGTGGTTTTCGCGTTTGGATTTGACGTGCCTGCTGCGTTTGGGCATCGTTGGGCTGAGGTTGGTTCGGCAGTGGCGGCGATTGCGGCTTCCATTCTGGCCATGTACATGGCGTTCGTTGAATTTGTGAACGAAGCATGGGACAGACAGCTGCTGAGCGTGTTTCCCGTGCGGAGCGTCAAGTAGATAGGCAACCATTGCTTAGATGACGCGGAGGCGCATTGCTTAGTTCGCACACGTAGAGTACACAGCAGTTCAGAAACGCATAATAAAAATCAAATAAGCATGTAAGATACACGAGTTGAAGACTGGCGTTTGCTCTGCAGTTCACACGTGGAAGGAGAACACACCTGCGAAAGCGCGCGAGAAGTTCGGGAACAACTCGTGGGGGACTCGTCCGGGTACGTGCCGGCACGTCTCCTGAACAACGTGGAACAGCAGTCAAGAGGCATCCGAAGGAAAGCCGCACGCTTTCCCTTCGATCGCAAGTGTCACGGCGGTGTAACTGTTGCTGTCGAAACACGTCGGAACTGCACACGCACGTACGTACGCGTGGCAGCCGCACCGCTGCGGCACAAGGAGTGGGAGGCGTGACCACCGACTTACGTAGTGCGTACCGCTCCGCCGCACCTCCGGCATACGCCCGCGGCAGCCATTTTCGTTTCAAGTGATGTCATTGGGTTGCGACCGCTGCGCCGCATGGCCGCGTTCGGCGACGTTAGAGGGCGATGCGCGGCACGTCATGAGCGACCGACCCATACAGCGGATGTGCGTTTTGATTGCGTATTATACGCGCTTCACTACGAAACAGAAAGCGCATGTGCGGCGTGCACAGCATCCATCAGCTCATTGGAGTTGGCCATCTTGGAAATCCACTCTTTCTGTGCACCCTTGTACAGTGTAGCAACTACATCCCGAGAGGCTCACTTTTGTGAAACAAAACACAATTCTACACGTACACATGCATCTGCATCACTACCACGTGAACACGAGTAATTCGCAAATGATTCATCTCCACCGTCACAGTTTGGTGTAGCACCCCAACGGGAGAAGTTCCCATTTTCAGAGTACTGTTAATACTGCTGGCATGAAGACAAGCTGTTGCAAGACGCAACCCAATTTGTCCTGTTTGGATTCACATCTATTGCGGATTTGCCCCCGCAGCACTCGCGCAATGCTCCAACAAAGACGCCGTATGCTACGCGCTCGCAATTACATGAGCCCAGTTGCACTTCATCCGTGCACCCCTTCAGCGCCTCCACACGTGTACGTGTATGCCACGTGCACACGCCTGAAAATGCAGCCGCAGCGCCGAGATCAGCCGCGACTCCGCGCACAGCCGCAACTCCGCGCACAGCCGCAACTCCGCGCACAGCCGCCAGCACGCGCTGACAGTTGCTCACCTTTTGCTGCCGCGCCGTAAATTTGCCACCGTGTTTGAGACACCAGTCCACTCTCCTGCGCGCATTACCCTCACCGCATTTTCCGACACGTACCACCCCCCGACTCTGTCCCTTCGATCACACCTGGCTTACCCACCACTCCTGCAACAAAGACGCTCTTTGCACCACGCTTGTTTGAAGCTAATGTCATTTACACGCACACAAACTAAGCCTTCCACTGCTCCACCAACTTGTTTCTTCGTCGCCTGTTCGTGTTCCGCGCACCAAATTCATACAGCTCTCGTTCTGAATTTGTTACCTTCACAGAACGCTTGTGACACCCAAACAGATCGCTGTCGGCGGAAACGAACAGTTCCACCTTGTACCGCTAGTATGCGAGTTTCCTCACCCCGCAACGCCTATCTCATGGTACATGCTCTCCAAAATAAGCTCTTGAAAATAAGGTCGCCTTGCACGAACAGTAACACGATACGACGATGCGTAACATGTCTCCTTTTCCTTAGTAATCGTAACATGGCCAAGCTGCAGAGCACCTCTCGTTCATCCCGAACCGAAAGAAAGAAGTCTCGAGAACTTTTTTTCCTTCCACCAGTCGAAGGGAAACGCACTCAATAGTTACTTCACACCCAAGGGTCGGTGAAGTTAGATATTGTCAGAATTTCCATCGATACTCCCTCGAGACACGCCCAATGAGCTCATCAGAATCTTTTTTTTTTTTTTTGAAACCACATTTCCTCTGCCTACTCTCGACAAATCCAAACAGTTGTGTGAACGTGTCTGACAATTGCGCACTGTTCCATAATGAAAGCGTTTCTCTAAAATGAAGCAAAAAAACAGCTATTGTGCACTTTCCGCTGCCTCAAGCAACGCGTCTCTCAGGACAATGTGGTACGGTTCTTTTGACAATTAGCTCCTCCTCATACACCGCGTTCCCATGGAGGAGGGGGGCTATTTTGCGTGTCAATAACTGAACTCACTCCTCCCCCCACCCTACCGAGACCAGCGGTTTACGATGATGTCAATACCAGCAAAGCAATTCAGCATTCTTATCATTGCTGACTCAAACCCTGGCCCAAAAGATACAAATTCGTCAACTAGCGGTTTCCACATCCTTTTTTTCGTTCAGATTCTCCGTACTGTACACTAGGAGAGAGTATCGTGCTAAACTGGGCAGGGGGATTACACAGACTTCTGACCTCGTCATCAAAACTACAAAAGCAATCATGAATACCTCTGATTGGAAGCAAATCGCGCCTTGTTTCTGTAAGGAATCATTAATGACCCTTTAAATGACCAAACCCAACTATGAGTCGCATCCTGCTAAGTTCTTAATGGTCGTAAGGTCATTACTACTGGCTCCTCAACTACGCACGCGGGATAAAGCCAACGAATTGGAACTACTCTTATATCATTCCACTTTGTATGTCGAATAAAATCTCACATACGACACTGTTTAAAACCGTTTTTGAAGCAAGTGATCCGCACTCCATATTATCTGGAATATTGGCTCATCATAGCTTTAATTGAGTTGCAAGTGTTACCGCCAACTTTTGCTGCTCATTTCGAAACGCTAGTACGCAAATGAAAACCTAGATCCTTTGGGGCACTGCGCAGTTACTGCGACTCACCTCTAATTTTTCGGCAAGACTGCTGCATGCAATGCTATAGACCCACTCGAACTCGATATCCCGCAAAGAGCCATTGGACGGCCAGTAGCTCTCTTTTCCGTGTACTTCCAAGACCTGGCAAATATCGTTACCTACCAGCAACAAGACTTCAAAAGGCGCGGTGGCAAGTGGTGTAATTAATATGTTGGACAGTAGGGGAATAGGCTGCAGAGAAACAGGGCTGAGCGGCGCGAATGGCCAGAAAGTGTCTCGTCTCGTGATGAATAAATTGCGTCGTTGTCTCCATTTGATTCTAACATGGAGAGTTGCCTGAAGCTCGAAAAGCAAGAGCAGAAGAGCTGTGCAAAAGAGTGTAATTTGTAGGCATTGGCGCAGTATACAAGTACAGCCGTGGAAGTAGTTGTCGTTTACGAGACTCGTCTCGTCTCTGCACTGCTTCCTTCTACCGCAGTTCGCGACATCGCTATTGACAAACCAAGTGATGTCCCAACTCACTACGGAATGAATATAATGACTCGCGAACAACCGACCGCGAAGGCTGAGGAGGAAAAAGATATGCGACATACATCTCAGTCATCTATAACGAAAGCTTTCTGGAATACTGTGCTCTCAAGGGAGCCCGTCCCACCAACGAGTGTGGAGAATGAAAGGGAAGTATACCAGACGAAGGGCAACATGGATATAAGTAATCTTTGTCGAAGTTCAACCTCATCTGCTCCGATCAAACCTGCGCCAGCGCCGCGCCCTATGTTCGTGACTAAGGAAACGAAGAGGAACAGGAGGGCGGGAAAATGGACCAGGTCGAGAAAAGGCTCGTATTGTTCAGATTGTTCTCAGTTTTTCAAACGAACTTATGACTTACATCAACATGTAAATGCTGTGCATCTGAAACGGAAAGACTTTATCTGCATGAAATGTTCGAAAAGATTCGCTCATAAAGGAACGCTTTCAAAACATGATAAGACGGTTCACCTGGGACTGCGACCGTTTAGTTGCGCTCACTGTGGACACCGTTTCAGTGAGAAGGGAAATGTGAACAAACACATGCAGCGAACTGCTAAGTGCCGCCAGGCGATTGAGATGGCAAGGAATAATACGCTCTCGTGATGGAGTAAGTGTTTCAAGGTGATGGAGTAAGTTTTTCAAAGTGAGCAAGTGAGTTGTTTCAAAGTGAGCAAGTGGTTGCACTGCGACTAGTTTAGAAAGTGCGTTAATCTTGTGCGTTGGTGCGTAATATGATGAGTAAAAGATGCTTTTGCGGACACAGACAGTGTCACGAGTATTTCTCGTGCATGCAGGCGAAAGCAACTGAGCGCACAGAAGGTAAGCGTGGAGTGAAAGAAACTAAGTGTGACTTCCGCTGCGTTTGAGAGACGGAGTTAGACACGAACGTACGAAAGTATCGTGCGCACGCAAGAAAAAGAGACGCACGAGGGGAGGGCTTCGTAGTGGGACGCGGAGCGTCAACTACGAGATATCGACGACGTGCGTTGTGGGGGGCAGCCGTGTGGCGGAGTGCAAGACTTGTCAGACGAAACTGTGATCAGCCAGCGGCTGCAAGTATCTATATAGGAACGCTACCCTTGTACGTACAACACACAGGCAATGGCGCACTAATTGAAATTTGCGTTGCTGCTGCAAAGTGACTTGCCGTTGGTTGACACGCTGTTTTCCGCCACCGCTGTTTCTGATTATCCGCTGTGCAGCAATCTGTAATTCACCGCGAGCTGTGACACGTGGCGCACCGCACTCAGCAGAACGGGTGCGCACTGAAGGGCAGAAACAGCGCGCGTCTCTTGTCCGCCGCAGCCTCAATCGGCACGCCGACGTCGGTGAGAATCGCCTTAATCTCGTTCAGACTTTCTTCAACGCTCCTCATGCTCACCAAGATGATCTCAGCGATCATATCTGGCAGCCCGTCCTCCGGTCCAACCACGGCATCCCCCTTCTTCTTCAGGTAGCTAATCTTCCACACCAGCGCGCTCTCACGAGCGAACCGCAGCCAATCGTCCTCGCACAACGTGCCCGAGTACGGCGCGTTGATGGCGCATTCCACCATGAACTGCAGCGCCTTTTTTGGAATCACCGGTCTGATTCCCATTCGCAACGCGCTCATGCAGTGTTCCTCGACCAGATCCACACCCCACGCCAGCAGATTCGCGTCGCGTACCGCCACACCTCCCATGCGTGCGTTTATTTCGATTAGGCGCGCGCCCCGGCTTGTGTACCTGCATTCCACGTGAAAGCAACCGTTTTGAAAACCCAGAGCTAGCGTACAATCCGTGGCGAGTTGAGTAATTTCTCGCTGTTTTTGCTCATCATAACAAGACGGGCAGTTGGTACCAGTTTCCTTGAACCATGGTTCCATGCATGCCCAATTATCAGAAACCTTTGCGTAAACAACCTCACCTTCACAAAGAAGCATGTCCACATCAAATTCATCCCCGTCGTAATACTCTTCAACCAGCATCTCCGTACCCTGTGCCCAGATCCCGTCTTGCCTCACATCAAGGGTAGGCAGCAGCTTTTTATACGTTCTTACAGCTTGTTCCGTGTCTTCAACTCGAGTCACGCCCATCGAAGCTGCACCAAACGCGGGTTTGAGAACAAGTGGAAATCCCACATACTCACATGCGCTTTCGATATCTTGCTCACACGTGATGCGTCTAAACCGCGGCACTGGAAGTCCCTTTTCGGCCAAAACTTCCCTAGTTTTGCGTTTGTTTCGAGCATTCTCACAAGCTTCCACGGCATTTGTTTCTAACCCCAACGCTGTAGCAATACGTGCTGCAAGCAATACAGCATCTTCATAGTATGTAGTAACAGCATCGAAACGATGCTTCAAGCCCAGTTCACACAGTTCGTCCATCGCCCTTTCAAATATGGTGTCGTAATCAGGGAAATCGATCGGAATAAACTGGGTGATACCCCCTCGATGCGCAATTTGTTTCCAGACGGATGAAGGTTGGTCCATTATGTAAACGTTCACACCAAGGGTTCTGAGACGATCATAGATGAACTTCTTTGCCAAATATCCTCCTTGCACTATGAGGACGTTTGATCCGCGCATCAGTTTTCGACGGAGAATCTGAACTGCTGGCGATGAAGTGGCCATCAGATGTTTTGGAATTGTCGGAAGATCATGGTAAGATAACTGTATACGTGAGAGTTGCTCCGCGGAGAGTGGCTGGGTAGTTGTTTGCAGTGCATATAGCTTTTGTTTGTTCTCTCCGCCTCGATCAAGTTTTGAAGCGCATGGCTGAAGCATTTTGACTCAGAGCGTAATGAAAAGGTTTGGCAGTGGACAGCCCATGTGGATGGGGATTTAGATACGCAATGAGATGGGCAAGGGTTTATGAAACGCTCCTCGGTGTGATGGCCGTGGTGGAGATTCGAATGGGAGATCATCGTGGAGATCCACTGTCGGTTGAAGATAACGCACAAACCTTCGCCGTGTGTCGAATCCGAGAATTTGCAGTGTCAGGTGGTGCATTTCAAACAGACAAGGACACGACCAACGAGATGGTAGCTCATTGGCGTTGGTTGCTTGGAGACTAAGCCAGATGCGAGCAATTAATCCTATAGATGTCCTGTAGAATCTATTACGTATCATGAGACACAAATGTGTCCGCATTCTTGCCCATACTAACATTAACAGGAAGAGACAGAGACTTGCTCTTAAATTTCCCTCTACATGCATGCAAACTCACGGTTTTTAACAGAGCTGGTTTGTCCGAAACCGCCAGTGCAAGGTGGGGATCAAAAGAATGAATAAATGAATGTTTGAGCAAGGTAGGGGGGTTATCTACCTTCGTACAACAAACCGTGGCAGGCGTGGCAAGCAGCATCCAGTGACGAATCGTCGCAACGAACAAAAAAATTGTTCAGGCCCTGAACTGTACTGATACACCTCGGAGTTCAGAGTGGAGACCTCGAATCACCGTCTTCACCACGAGGGGAGAAACCAAGTTCCGCACCGGGATAGCCGTGGATCTGCCCCCTGTCGCCGTAGATTTCCTTCCCCAACGCGATGTTACGTAAAGCATCTGGGCCGTCAAATACAAGTTTCACAATGCCAGACACCTTCACCCATAATGAAGATACCATGAGGAAGTCAGACGCGCTTCAGAACCCAGTGTTTCTCTTCCTTGCAATGGATACCGCGACTGCCGATCCCAAAACGTGACCATTATTTACAACATAGCCCCCACCTGAGAATTTCAGGAAGAGCCTGTTCTTGCGCCCGCATGGTGTTACTGAATACGCGCCGCCTCCACACATTTCTCGCGGCTTGGAACACCTTCCAGGAGCCAAATAACCACCAGGTAGGTAGTACCCACTTGGTACCACATCCCTCGCACACCTCTCTGCAATGGTAGTCTTTTCGAGTGTGGTTCGTGATTGTGCGTGCGACACCCTGTAATGGTTACCAACTTGAGTATAAGTCTCTCTCTTCTCTCTTTCGAATGTTCCTATGAGAACTTCTACGCAGATTCTTCCTTCTTCTTTGCTACGGACTGCCTAGCTCCAAGAAGTATGAAGATTCGAGCACTGTTCTTCTACTTTCAGCGTTCTCGTCCCTCTTCTATTCTGCCCAGATTTAAAACCTGACAGATGATGTCCACCTTCTTGACAACAGAAGGCATGCATTTCTGTCAAGTCAGTACGCCAAATATCTTCTTCTCACCTGCTCGTCGGGGGCGGTGTGATCTCGATCGCCGCACCTTGCATTGGTACTTTCTCACGTTCTTCTTTTCCTCAGATATCCATGTCGTTTTGCAATCCCATTTCAAACAAGGGAAACGCAGACATGACAAAGCTCCCAGCCGGCATAGAAAAGTTTCACACAAGCCGGGTCTTGCTTTGCCATACTCGGGAGCATAGCACCAACTACTTCGAAAGTATGCAGCCAAAATAGTGGCTTTAACATCTCTGATGCGGTTGAGACGTGAGACAAACTTATTATCGCAAAGACAATCCAGTAACCCGTGTTTTAAATAGCAAACAATGTGAGCTCGACATGCGCAATCCAATTTGTCTATACAGGGGTTTGTTCTGTCAATCACACCCAGTTTGCACCAGTTTCCATGTACCGGAATGCCCTTTTCGGAGACATATGGGTATCGAAATGCCTTTCCTCCCGTCGAGAAAGACGAACAGCCCATTTTTATCATTGGAAACACAACAACAATCGCAAAGGAGATCGCAATTCGTCCGCTTTTCATAGCTTCTATTCTAAGCCAGACTGACTTAATGACACAGACTAAATTACGGTAGTGATGGTTAAGATCCTGGAGGCCTGTTGAATACCGTTGTATAATTTTCTCAACGAGAAGATAAGGCGGTAATCAAACACTGGGGTTGTTGCGGCGATGATTACTTTAGACTCCAAGGTTTAAAGCTACTGACAAACGACTTCCGAAACTCGAATGGACAACTGCGCATACGAACTGTTGCTCAAGTCGAAATTAAGACATACCAAAGAGTCTAGTAAGAAACACCGGAGCCGTTTACGTTTCAAACATAAAAAAACCAAGGGGCCTTTCTGCAAATCTCTTCGCTGTTACAGTAGGAGTGTGGCCAAGAAATGAGAACGGGAGCTTGTCCCCAACACTTTCAAAATCTTTCTTTCTCTACTTCTTTATTTTGGACAACAATCTTTAAGAAGGCCAAGAACCTTTGTGAAAATTGTCAAACCAAAGCAGACACGAAGCTCTTCGCTGCTCGCGACAAGCCTCTAAGCAGTTCATGACGCGAAGAATGCGTAAAACCGGCACCTAAAGACAACATGATCGCCATCCTTCTTAACGTTCCTCTTTGTGAGCATATACAACTTACAACTTACTGCGGAGCGCCTTTGTAGAAAAAACGCTCTCTCTCTAGAAAGGCCAACATGACCTTCACATTGTCTTTGGAGGTACTCTTGCGACTGGTTGGGGATCGTTAAAATGTTTGACATTCTGAGAACCCATGGGCAGTTGGTCTGAGGCTAAACACAGAGATGAGTTAAAATGCCCCTTCCTGTATCGAGCGCTCGCTCTGGGAAACATGGAGTGTCGTTCTCTACTAAATATCTATATATATGCAGGCTATCCTTGTAAGTTGCGTGGTACGGGGCGACTATATCTGAAATGGGCACGTGCGATCCGCCTTCACGTGGTGTGCCGCTTGGAAGAGGAACGGATCTGCATTTGGGACTTTGAAGAAAACCATTATCTTTCAACCTAACGAAGAGATATCATCAAAAAATGGCCTGAGAGAGTGTTGGTTTACCTAATGATCGCTCCCTCCTAATGAGGGAGCGTTTCTTTGAACAGAGACGCTCTACACTTCTTAAATTACTGCACCTGTACAAGGAGAAATCCGAAATGTTGCGTGTTTGGTATCGACGGTAGAACGCTACCAAATTGGTAACCATGATACAAATGTTAGGCAATTTACTGTCCTCGTTGCAGTGGCTGCCCTTGCAACAACGTCAGTGGAGGTATGATGCCGCCGCACATAATTAGCGCCCCAAGAAAGCCTTCCACAAAGACACGAGTAGATCATCTGGTAGACATACAGTACAGTACCAGCCCAACTGCCCCTCAATTCAAGAGATGACAACCATTACTACAGACCTATCAAAACACAAGGCGCATAAATATCATCAAGGTCAGCAGTCAGCTCGCGTTCACAATCATGTTCTGCGTCGGTTCAATTGTTGAAACACTTCGTCACCCTATTCCAGTGTAGCTGCATGTGTTAGCGTTCCCCCTGTCTCACCATCCATTTTCAATACCGCACTTACGGTGAACGATACCGATTCACTTCCACGCCATCCATGTTGAAATTGCCATCAAGGTCCAGTGAGCGACTTACCCCAACCTCTTGTCAATTTGCGAGAAAACTTACCTTTTGCCAAGCAACCCCATGTGATGAGCCTGTGCATGAAACTTCAGAACGCTTGTTTACACTAACGTGTCTCCTCCCGTGAAGTACCATTCGTGTGAGCGGAAACCTGCCGTGAATTCTCAAACAATGTGTGAGAACCTACAAGCACGTCCAGGGACTTCTACGGTACTTCTGACGTCTTATCTTGCTTGAGGGTGTAAGACTAGCGTAGCCAACCTACATCAGACAGCTTTTGTAAAGCTCTCCCCAAGCATTATACCTGTTCCCCTTCGCGTTTGTCAACGTTCTCAATCTCTTTAGCTGCAACATGTCCCATAAGCCCCCGCAATCACGTTGTCTTGGTTCGCTGGCAATCGGAGTTGCATGTACGCTTCTACTCGTCGTTCCCACTTTACTTCTTCTGGCATACTTCCAAGACACACCATTTTCGTTACGCACGTTTGTAATAGCACTGAGTGGGCGTACTTATCCTCGTCGACCGTCTATTTGGCTCCCTAATCAAACATGTACCGGAACGTTTTCCAGTCCACCGTCCGAATTCTCAGACACAGCTTTTCCCAATGCCATTCTAAGAGAAGCCTATCTCGATTTACGCCGAGTCTCGCAACGTGACGCTCGCCGCAAACACGGCTCATTGCCCTCTCAAAGAATCATGATTGCGGTCACTCTTCACCTTTCCGTTGAAATGCAAAACGACGACATCACAGCAAGTCTTCACAATGCACCAGACCTGACAGCGCATGTTGATGATGCCCGTGAAATTGAATCATTTAGCAAAGGAAGCGATTTTGAGTACTCTCCAGGTAAAACCACCAAACGCGGCTTTGAGGTGTACGAATGCCAAGTGATTGTTACCTTGCGTTCCAAGATTCATCGTACGGATTTCGCAGAGTATGTGCGAAGCTTGGCTGATGACCCACGAGTTAGTGTGCTGCTCGACATCCCACTTAAGCGCTTTGATGGACAGAAGTTGTTTTTCAGACCAAGTTTCGCATTAGGGTGCGTCCTTGGTTGGGATGCCCCAGAGGCAATCACTTCTAATGCTCCGACAAGAATCGAGGACCCTTCAGCGATCCTGTTTTGTGCAAACTCTCTGTCTGGGAACAAGAAGGAAAGAGAAGGCTATCATTCCGAGGTGGCTCACTGGGCTGCTCGCTCGCTGAGTGGGACAGTGCGTTTTGATGTGGCGGTACTACCCGTGATTGTGGATCGATCATTTTCAGAGTGCACCATGACAGACAGCGCATGTTTGGAAGACGTGTCAAGGCAGAACGAGGAGCTGTTTAACACGGTTGCAGACAACGTGGTTGCTGAACTGGACAAGCTTGGCGTTGCCGGTGACATTTACGAGAGAATTGTTTTGATGCCGTTTTGTAGACTTGGAGCACACGGGATGGGATTTGAAAGAGGGGATCCGTGTAGTGGATCTCAACGGTACGGGCAGCTTCAGGTTACGCTGATGCCGTACACGCTTCTTGGCGGTTATTACAAGGTTCGTTAGCTGCGGTTTTCTTTTCTAAGCGCGAAACAGTGATGACTGACACGAGTTGATACTGCTCCAATGAAGTGGGCAATGATGTACGATCTCGATGAATACATGGCGGTGACAAATGGAAGCGGAGCAACTCAAAGCGCAGCGGTCAAAGCCGGCTCTTTATTCGACGACATTCTAGAAGACAGCGAGCACATGGACAAACCAGCGTTCACAATCCCATGGTTGAACTTTCGAATCCGCCGGTCAGACATGAAGCACATCACGTCGGAGTTGCTGCGCGGTGAGAGTCAGCAACTGGTTTCCAAGAAGGACGCGAGTTCGAACTGCTACGAACTGGGTAGTGTCAAAACAGGGAAGGCGGTGGTTCGGTACGACGTGGGGCTGGGGTTTCTCGTGCATCAACCGGTGGTGCAGAAGGGCGGCAAGGGAATGCGCCATAACAAGTGGGAGGTGAGCTGCGAATCAGAGCGCGTGCGCGTGTGGCACGCTCGGATTCACCGCAATCGCTTGAGCCACGTCGACTGCGCGTACGTACGCTCGTAAATAGCTTGATGCGTTAGTGTGCTTGTGGATACGTGTACCACCTGGACCATCTGTAACCACCACGTGTAAGACGCGCAGCTGTGCTGTTCGATGGCGATGGCGATGGCGATGCGCTGCTGTGGTGCCTGAACTGCTCGGGCGATCTGCGTGCGCGATCGCGCGCCTCTGCTGTGCTGTGAGGCACAAGCGCTCAGCCGTAGATAGCATCGCCGCGCCGCTTGTCCATCGTGCGCTCACGTTCGCGCTCCCTTCTCCGCCCTCCCCGCTCTCTTCCGCTTTCTCCTCCCATCGTCGGTCTTGCTCCTATTATGTCTCCGGCACTCATGCGCACCGTTCTGGCCGGCGTGCGCGCCGCCACGCGCCTCGGTCGGCCGCCCGTCGCCTTCCGCGCCGTCCCGATCGCCGCCATGCACACCTCGGCGCCCGTTGCCGCCGCCATGGATCCGGCTGAGGTTTCCTCCATCATTGAGGATCGAATCATCAACTACCAACAGAAGATCGAGTTGGATGAGGTCGGCAGGGTGCTCTCCATCGGAGACGGTATCGCGCGTGTCTACGGCCTCAACAATTGCAAGGCCGGCGAAATGGTTGAGTTCGAGTCCGGTCTCAAGGGCATGGCCCTCAACCTTGAGGTCGGCAACTGTGGTATTGTCGTCTTCGGTAATGATCGCGAAATCTCCGAAGGCCAGACTTGCCGTCGTACCGGAGCTATTGTCGATGTTCCCGTCGGCGAGGGTATGCTGGGTCGCGTCGTAGACGCGCTTGGAAACCCAATTGACGGAAAGGGTCCAATCACCAACGTCACCCGAGAACGTGTTGAAGTCAAGGCTCCCGGTATCATGCCGCGCATGGGTGTCCACGAGCCTATGCAGACCGGTCTCAAAGCCGTAGATGCCCTCGTCCCGATCGGTCGTGGTCAGCGCGAACTTATTATTGGAGATCGTCAGACTGGCAAGACTGCAGTCGCCCTAGATACCATGCTGAACCAGAAGGTCAACTTCGACAGTGGCGACGTCGAGAAGCAGTTGTACTGTGTCTACGTCGCCGTCGGTCAGAAGCGATCCACCGTTGCCCAGCTTGCAAAGACTCTCGAGGAGGCGGGTGCTCTCAAATATTCTATCATTGTCGCGGCTACTGCTTCCGACGCCGCCCCGCTTCAGTTCCTTGCGCCGTACTCTGGATGTGCTATTGGCGAATACTTCCGCGACAATGGCAAGCATGCGCTCATTATCTACGATGACCTGTCCAAGCAGGCCGTTGCATATCGACAAATGTCCTTGCTTCTTCGTCGACCTCCTGGACGCGAGGCCTATCCTGGAGACATTTTCTACCTTCACTCTCGTCTACTCGAGCGAGCTGCAAAGATGAACAAGGATGTCGGAGGTGGATCTCTTACCGCTCTGCCGATCATTGAGACCCAGGCTGGTGATGTGTCTGCATATGTGCCCACTAATGTGATTTCAATTACCGATGGTCAGGTGTTCTTGGAAACTGAGCTATTCTACAAGGGTCAGCGACCGGCCATTAACGTCGGTCTCTCCGTGTCCCGAGTGGGTTCTGCCGCCCAAATGAAGGCTATGAAGCAAGTGGCCGGTTCAATGAAGTTGGAGCTGGCACAGCATAGAGAAGTGGCTGCTTTCGCACAATTCGGTTCAGACCTCGACGCCTCCACCCAACAGATGCTTAACCGCGGTGATCGTCTCAATGAGCTGTTGAAACAGGATCAGTTCGTTCCGATGCCGCCTGAGGAACAAGTGGTCACCCTGTATGCGGGTGTACGTGGATTCCTCGATAAAATGCCCGTCAGCAAGATCAAGGAATTTGAAGCAGCCTACTTGAAGTACATGCGTGCGAATCACGCTGGATTACTTGCCACGATCAGAAAGGAAGGAAGTGTGTCTGATGCTACAGATGGTGCGTTGAAGAATGCACTCACCACGTTTTTGGATACATTTGAAGTTTAGGGACCTCCAATACCTTTTGTTTTGATCGGGAGTTAAAATTTACTTGTAGTCGCGAAAGCAGTAAACGTTCGGGTGTTGGTGAAACCGGCTTGTACTGAGGGCAACGTTTTGCCGATATGGCCTTGGTATCCATAAGGCCGATATTTAGATGACCCCGGCCTGTACCAGTACTTGTTGGGCTTCTCCATCATTCGCAAACGTGCTATGTCTACCAAGTTGGATTGAATATTGTAGGGCAAGGAGGACAAAAGAGACCGGGGTTGGACTAGCTTAAATACTTCATTTCGTGTTCCCTTAGGTTCCAGGCGAAGCGGGTACTGCTCTCTGTTTAAGGTCCGCAAAGCAGGAAAGAAAAATCGACCAACAGTGCAAACTTTCCTGCCAGGCAAAGCCTCGCGAGGCAAAGCCTCGCGCTCATGCGTACTGACTGACCTGACACTTGCAAAACTTCAGCCCTCATTAACTCCTTGGGAGTTCTGCCTCCACGAGGATCGGGCGTCCAAATTTGTGCAACGGATCCAATGGCTCTTATTCTTTAAGTGCGCAAAAAGATTTTGGTTTGCGTTGAGAAAACCAAACGTCATGTTGCTTGGTTCTTAGATTCGTGTTTCTCCACCACGATGCCGGACAAGATTCAGAGCTTTCTTTTTCAGAGAAGGCACAAAAACAACATAGGCACGCAAAGGTTCATTCTCTCGCGATGGTGAGCTATTCCAGTGCACATAACCAACCGACACAGCGAAAAGCTGTCTTTCTTGCTGTCGGTTGTTAGAACACGGAACTCTAGGCAGAACTCAAGCAGACCGTATGCTGCTCAATCGCATACAAGGGCGTCCCCCATGAGCTGGTTGTCTCCAAAGGAGTAGAGACGCGTTACTGAAAGCTTTCGCTTTCGCAGAAACGACTGGCACTCGAGAGGACTGACGGTCTCAAGGGTGGAGGAAGCCCAGACGTTCGAGAAGCATAAATAGGCCTTCACTTCCAACCTCAAACCTTGTTCGCCGCCCTCGTCTGCACTTTCCCAACTTGACTTGGGTACCTTCCACGGTTCGCAACGCATGCAGAGTACGCCGCTCTGCACGTTTAGCAACGTCTGTTCTACTTCTGTGACCCTTATGTATATTGTTACGCTGAAGATCGTTATCGCCATGGCTTCGGCTGTATTCGTGTCCAGCGCGAACGCCGCGTCCGTCCGCAATCTTTCTCTGAATTCTACCGAACGCAACAAACTCCCCTTCTGCGACTTGAAAACCTGTTTTGCTTATTCACGTGCGAATGCTCCGTGTCTCATCGACGATATTCGCAATAACATGAAAAGAGTTACGACATGCAGCAAGGCATTACAGAGTGATTACCCATTCATGAAGCCGAGACCAACACCAACTCCACCTGCTCATTGCTTCCGTGACACCGATAGGGAAAGGAGAAACCAGTGTTGCATCGAACACCAGTTGCAGTGCGCTAAGAAGGGTGAATTGTGCTTGTTTGAGACAATCAATAAGATTCGCGTCGAACAGTGTGCATTTGGACTGTTCTGTGATATTCACCGTCCTACTAGCAAAAATACATGCCGCTCGGTTTACATGTTACCCGTTTGTTCTTTCAAGTATTGCCTCAGTAAGCCGTCCAAGCTCTGCCGCAGAGGAACAATATATTTCAATTGCGATGTGTTCGTCATTCTTAAAACCGCGTTCCCTCCCACGCGTCAGTAGATGAATCAAGTCATTGCGAGAAGGTTACTCCCGATTTTGCGGTCTCTGCAGAGACTTCATTGAATAGCTGGCATGTTTACTCTTCTTCTGGATGAGCATACAATACGTTTGAAAGAGTCGCTGGTGATAAGATGCTTAATACCTTCATAAGAGATGCCTGAGGATCTTCTTGCCGGTTTGGTGCACTAGTAAACAGAGAAATGGTATCTTTGTTGTGGTAGCATCCGCATTTTTCATAGTTACATCCATTAATACATGATTGATACAACATCACCATTCCGATTTTGTTTGCTTCGTTTTATTAGCAGTGAGTACCTTCGTATTTGCGGAAGAAAAGCGCACTTTCACTGTGTTGTTGCAACGTTACGATGCAAGAGCGATAAATCTCCTCTGCGTGAGGTCTCTGGCCTGACCCTTCACACGCTTTGCATCGTCAGGATTACGCCTAATCCCTTCAGCTGAAGAGATGAATCGCGTCGTCTCTCTCAGCTGTCACGGAGGGTAAGGAAGAGAGAAGCGCGTACTGGAGCATTGAGAATGTTCAAGCGTTCAAGGTGGACGTCACACTCTGTATACATACCCAAGCCTGAGTGCGCTTCGCAGTTTCTTATCAGACAATAAGAGTCCCATCCAAGGTATTACAGGTGTTTGCATGACCGCTAAAGTTTACCAGATTTCCGGTCGAGAACAGCTGTGAGACGGTTTTTCACTTGCAAGGAGAAACCTAAGCGGCGGTAAGTAGCGGTTGGGACGGATTTTGGGCAAGCCAGATTATACAAAATAATGTGGAAGGCCATGTTTCCATAAACTCACAGCACACCGCCGCAGCAGTAAACAGACGGCGTCTAGGCTGGCGTCTCAAACGGTCTGGCCTGACCCAGCCCTCTCTTGCACCTTGAAATAAAGCTTTTTCATCATCATAAACTCACGTGGGGTTTCCTTGTCGCTGGCTCGTGCCACTGCAAGAAGAAATCATGCTGCCCAGCATTGACGCTCGTTTACGATCGTCAACGCCCCACTTTCCGAGAATCTTGGCAATGTGCTTCTCGTCCGTATCAATGACCCACAAGCGAGCGAACCATCGCACGCCATGTACTTCGACAAGCATGTTTTCAGCATTGGTTTCTTGCGCCTCATCAGCTTTACATAGTGCGATCATAATGGAACAATCCTTGGCAGCAGCTGCTTGCAAAAAACCAGCAAGCAACTGGACAGAAGCTGGAACTGACAAACTCTGCACTGCTTTTACAGCCTTTGCATACTCTGCTGCGCTGTGCAGTTGATGTGCTTGGTCAGAAGTTTTATAAGTGATATCCTCCCAGTGTGTGACTGACTGAACAGTATACAGGGCACGACGGACCTGTTTTGTGGCCTGTTGCTCACCAAGACGACGGATGAGATGTCTCATTATGATTTCGGCGCCAATGTTATCGATCAGATCGGCCGATTGAATGGCCATGATCCCCTGTGCGCATTCATTATCGAGCACTATAGCATGAGCAGCAGCACGCAACTCATGAAGATGATGGGCAGGATCACATGGTTCGCCCGATCGGAATACTCGCAGGCTGCGCGAGTTCTCAGCGAGGAGACTGGAGATGGCGCTAGACACTGTGGGAATATCATCGCTGAGAAGATGGGATGGACTGTACGGTCGATGGGGAAGGGTCCCATGCTGCAAGAGATAATTCTTGATGTGGTACGGCGGACGACTGTATTTCTCAAGCGTTGATGCAATATTTGGCGGTATTAGCCTGGATCGCGATAAAAGGGCGGCCTTCGGTTTGATTTCAACCAGGGTGGTGTTAGGACCAAAGTGAAAGGCAACGTCTGGAAAGAGCGAGGCGAAGCGATGGTGTGGCGAGATGTGAGATGCAGCTCGGCGATGAGACGGTCGCAATGGGGTAGCGCGTTGGGACAGCTGTTTGATATAGGCAGGAGTTAGTGTAACGGATTGATGCGGAAGAAGATATCGGGACAGATAGCGACGAAAAAGAGATTGGGGAACGGTTGTGATTTGTTGCAGAGGGGCGCACGGATGGTTCTTGACGGCGTAGATGACGAGCACTTGTGGGGGTTCGTCGGGGGCGTTTGAAAAGATCAGCTTCTGCGCTCCTTCGATGCGATAGTTCCAGCGGTGTGGCGGAGGGAGGGTTGGGACAGCGATGGGAAAGTTGTGATTCTTGGGACCAGGCGGCTGACGGTCATTTGCGAAGGTGGGGCGGAAGCATGACATAGTGAGGATGGGCGAAAACGGCTGGAGGACGTGAAGGAGGTGCTTGGACGTGATGCGGCAGGTGTATCTAATACGGCAGGGTGGGAGAGGAGCAAGCAGCAGCCAAAAAGACGCGCAGGGTATGTGACGTGAGGATGGGGGATGGAGGGGGTAGGGTTTGAGGATGGAAAAAAGCTATATGAGGGAAAAAGAAGCAGTTTGGACGAGAAATAAGTTACAGACGATGGAGGCGTGGCGCGAGGACGGAATCGCGGCCCCTGACGGCGATGTGCAAAGACGTCGATGGCCGCGTAGGAGTGGCACGGCACGGGGACGGGCGAAGTGAGTGTACGCGCGCCGTGGGGCACGGACAGAGATTTATGAGCTTCTGCAAACGTGCTGGTGCGCTGTGGCATGAAGGCGGATTGCTTCAGCTGGTGGCTGTAGTGTGGTCACGCGACAGGCACACATTCTCAGCCGCAGCGGTTGTCGCCTTTGCGGCCGCGTATGACACAATTAAACGCACCGGCTTTGATGCGATGCGTGGGTTTATATCCCCTGCGGAAGGGAAGTAACCGAAGGGCGGCAGCCTCTCGCGCGGGTGGTGCTTGCTGAGAGTTAGGGCACGCTGGACATGTTGTCCCGTTGACGGCTCTCTCGGATCTTGGTGTTCGGAGGCAATCTACCTTCCGTCTCAAGCCCGTTTGCACAAAACAACTTTTTGAGCGCGGTGTGTTCGTGTCGCGACGCGACTTGTTGTCGCGAGAGTTCAGCGGCGAAGAACGAAGGCGCGCGTGCGTTGCAAACCCTGTCGGACAGCCGATGAGATTCGTGCGTGTTTCGATGCCAAATCTTTCCGCGCGCTCGCGGGTTCAAACGAGAAAACGAGCCTTGGGGCTAGTCGTGGATCGTGGCGCGCATAGCGCCATGGGTATGTGTAGCGCGATTCAACATTCGGACTGAGAAACCTACGCAAGGTCCTCGCCCATGCCGCACCTCGCTGCTCTTCGGCGCCAACGTGCCTGCAGATCGAGTTGAGCCCTTCAACGACATGTCAAGCCGGTGCAGTGTGCCTTTCGGACTTGTAGGATAACGGAAGTCATTGTTAGTTACAGTTACGAGATGTGTCTTGACACCGTTCACATTTGAATTGTGCGCAACAACTCTTCACAGCTCGATTCCCCCTGGCGCTCTGCGTCTCGACAACCGCTCCAAGGTTCTCAACAGCACCGCTTGGCAAGAAACGCGAATCACAAGATTCAAGCTGTACAAGTCGGCCCGTTGTTCACAGCAAACACACATGCGCCCCAAAACAGTCAAACTGAAGCTGTTCAACAGCTGCGGCTCACCAGCGCAGAAACCATTAGATATCAGATGCACCGCTCCTCTCTTTCGATAGCGCTCCACCACCGATACCGCCCATGCCATGTTCCACGATTGCCACTTCGTTCCCATCCCCGACACACGTGCGCAAAGCGAGCGCTCTCACACGCGCCGCGGTAAACAGCAAGCTGCTGCTGTTTCACCTGCACAAGAACAATTGCGCTCCCATACGCAACTCCCGCCGCATCCACGCATTCACTGTATCTTCGTTGCGAACGAGCACAACGTTGTCGGCGTCTTTGGCGTGAAGTCAAAAGACCTCTCTTGGTGCGTCGCATCGCAATTCGCAAACACTTGTCTACATGCGAGTACCACTACGCTCACAGCGAGGCGTCTCCGAATCCTGTCGCGTTCAACGTAGGTCGTCGTTCCCGGCGTTGTGTAAGCACGCACTCCTACGTATGCATGCTGCGGCGTCTCCGTCGCGCTGACAAGAGGTACGGAGCATATATCTTCCAGTTCGTTTTCGCGCCGATATCGATAGCACGTTCATAGCATTTCCGAAGCACGTGTATCTATGGGAACGTCGTTTCGCTTCATTTCTCTCAGAGCGCGCGCAACGCCCGCGTTGCCCACGTTGACCTCTTCTTCACTCACCTCCACCACAGCTCGAACGTATTCGCGTTCACACAGATTCACAGTCAGACAGCATTCCGTCTGCGCCTCTCATTCGCCTGATCTTCGCATCTGGAAGACGACGATGGAATCTGCTGGAGTCAGTGTAACAAAGATGCAAGTGCTTACAACAATAACATTGACCCCCCTCCCGTCCGTGTTTACATACGCCTGCGCTTCTTTGAGGATACGTTTGTCCTCTCCGGGTTGCAGGAAAGAGAATAACAAGCGTCACGCACTAATTTGGCGTACTTGATTTTCTACGTTCGCGTGAGGCCTCTTCAAAATGGTGCCTCAAAACTGTATAAATACCCCGCACTCCCGGCGTGCACGACTCTTCCGCCCAACACCCCCGACATCACAACGCCGAACCGCATCGCGGAACTGCTTCGTCTTTTATCGCAAGCCCAGTTCCCCGTGTCACGACTCTTGTGGATCAGCACCATCATGCCTCGCCGTAAGCCAGCGAAAATCAAGTCGCCCATTGCGAAGCTACGTGCAGAGTGTAGAGCTACGATTCCGCACTTCCGCATCAGACGGGACACTGCAGTGCGTACCCCTCCTCCTCAGCCTCGCAGATCATATAAGTTCAGGAGACCAACTCTCATACCACCGCAGCGCCATGTGTTGTCGGGTAGTCCGGCATCAACACTGTGTTCCCCATTGGACTCTGTGACCACACCGCCAAGCACGCGGAGGCCTGCGGTCATGTCATCGCCAGACCATAACATAGAACTAACGCCGCTGACACTGGGTGGTAATCGTAACACTGCGGTCATGCCAGGGAAGGATCTAGCTTCAACGGCATCGCCAAGGGCCGCTGAGACGCATTCCGTGGACGAGCCCTGTGCGCTAGATTCTGAGAATGCTCAAGTGTCCCGCCCCCGCCCCCGCAAGCTAACGAAGCTTGAATGTTTGCTCGCCGATTGGGAACACTATGAGAAAGGGAAGGAGTATAACCCCACATTCTTTGATCGCCGTCGGGCTCCAGGTATTGGAGAGGACGATGACGGGGAGGACATTTACGTCGAAGATCGCAGGCCGCACCCATTCAGTGCACCACCTTCTCGTGCTGCAGCAAGGTTACCCCCGATGCAACCAATCAACCGCGCCGACTACGATAACCCCGGATACTCCGACAATGATGGCTTTATCGAGATCCCTGACAATGTGAAATCTCTCTCTGATATTCATCGCCAGAAAATTGACCACCTAAAACGTCGACGCTCCCGTCATTGACTTGCGGTGTAAACCCCTTGGCACTAGTGGCACCCGTGCCTCATACTGAATATTCACTGTAAGCACTGAGTGTGTAATGGTAGCATTGCTGTCTCCAGTTATGAATACTTGAGTTTTGACTCAATTTGGCCTAAGACCTTACAAAGGAATACAATGACCATGCCTAGAAATGCTGAAATATGTGGGCTTTAGTTAATGTAAATTATCTATTGCTTTTTAGCGTTTACTTCTTAAGTCCATTTTTTCTGGGTTTTTTGGTATTTTTAATTTCAGAGATAAATTATGCGCCATAAAATAATTAAAATTGCTAATTTTTTGTTAGAATTAAATTTGTAGTGGAAAATTTAATTTCGAACTACGCAGAGAAGCCGTCTTGCCGGTATATTTTGAGTCGTTCATACCGAAAAATATTTTGTACGGTAAAGAGATTTATTTTGTTTAAGCGGTTTCGTCGTGAACTGAATGGCACCGGTGCGTTCAGTTCCAGCAATGGTCGCAGTCTTCCGTTGTTGTGCCACACTCGGTTCCTTGGTTACTTGTTGAGGACGAAAATCAGCGCGGTCATCGAAGAGGATGCCGACGCTATTGCCCCAGGCCGCAACCGAGTCTTCTTCCCGTACGTAGGTGTCCGCTGCCAACTGTTTTCCCTTCCTACGGAGCACGTAAAGCTTCCTGTGAATACGCTTGGGAATCCTAGACGGTCAATTGGGCAACGCGTCGTCCTCGCCAAGAAGGCAGTGGCAACGTGTTGTACCTCTCTACCGTCTGGTGAAGCTCAACCTCACTCGCTACTCTCGAGAATTCAACCTTCGCCCGGTACCCAAATCATTGAACAGTGTTGCGATGACTACTCGAAGAACCCGTCGCAATAATCGCCGTAACAACCGCAATGTCAATCGTCACAACCGCGGTCACACTGCGCAATCAAACGACAGAACGCGACGAAGTTCTATCGAGCAGGCGGTGCTCAGCTACCCAGACAATCCACCGTCTATCGTAGATTCCGACGAATCCTCCAACTTCTCATTCTCATCTGCCGCCGAGGACTACATTGCGAATCTGGCCGAGAATGAGTCCTGTTCAAACTCGTCAGATGTTGTTGCATCAAACGCTCCGAGGGAGTCTTCCCCACCACCACCTATGAGACATCCAGTCGTTATCGAAGGTTTACGTGCGTATGATTTGTTCTCTGATCCTGGCAGAATTGAACTTCACTATGTTTGTCGCCCGGATAAGAGCGCGGTGTTCCGTCTGGCCCTGCACAAGGCCGCCGAAGGTTTGGGTGCGACCTCCGAGTCTGTTGGAAAAGGGAAAGACCGAAAGGTCGTCATGACCATGGAAACTGACCACGAAATGACGCTGAGTAGGGACGAGTTCGGAGATGTTCTCCACGAAATTGTAGAGAATCTTTTTGGGGCGCCAAAGAAGTCTGGGAAAGAAAAACAGAAAGATAGGAGAAGAAGGGTTCAGATGGAACGCAGACAAAGGAAAATGGAATCGTTTTTGGATGAGAGAATAACCACAGGTGATTTACGTAGTAGTAGAAGTAGCTCGAAGAAGAATAAGAAAACGGGCAGTGCTCCAGAACAAAGAGTTGGAAGGACAAACGTTGGTTATGGAATGCTAGAGCGTATGGGTTGGGCGGAGGGACAAGGTCTAGGAGCCGAAGGAGAAGGGCTCCGCGAGCCTTTAGAAGCTGAACGTCGACGCACACGAGCAGGATTAGGGTCCTAGTTAACAGGGTTCTCACTCCAAGTTGCTGGATTAGAGAGTAGGTATGGTTCGTTAGTTGCTGAATGCACTCAAAACAGAAAATCTTGTGGTCACATACTCATCGTCAAGATCATCTCCCCCGAGATGGGTGTAAAACGGAACGAAAGCAACTGCTCGAGAGGTTGGGTTTGTGATACTACGCCAGTTCGTCTCATTCGGGAGGACATCTTCCTCATCACTGGAAGCCATATTGTCATCGAAGAATTCTTCCTTGGTTTCACTGACCATCACTCTGTGACCGTCCGAAGCGATATCGTTGGCTAACTCGCGGCTTCGCTTGCGCGAGGTGAAGAGGTTAGATGCGGCGCTTCGGTTAAGCCGAACATGCGATCTCAACATAGCGTTTCCAGTCGAATTCGGGTGACGGGATGGCATGTTACGCTGGTATTTTTGTATAGCTTGGTAGGATGCCAAAGGGTGCAGAGGAACAGACAGAATGATGAGCCCTGGGTTGTGTTGAGTCCGCAGGCATTCACTGGTGTCAAGCACAGCAGTAAGGAAGTCGACGGTTCAAACCTTTTCTGGTACAACGGCGCTTTTGCTGGGTGGCTCGATTTCAGGGCTTTCTGTGGATAGATATCTACATGTGCATTGAATGGAAATTCTTTTTGTCCTACCCTTGCATGACACCATGATGGTGAGGGATGGAATGGAGCTATCAACGGTCACACTGGAATTTTCGATACCCTTGTAGATGCGAATCATAGAGTCTCAGTAATACTGATTTTGAAGAACAAGTTCTTGTGTAGTTATGGTGGCGAATGCTGAATTAACTCAAGAGCACACTGCACACTACTAGTGTTAGTTTAGAAGAGGCTTTCATTGAAGATAGATTTTCTGATTGTCCGTTCGGACGCGGGGCCCCCGGCGTAAACTGTGGTCAAACCAAGAAGCATTGATGATGCTTTCGTTTCTTTATGAGTTCATGAAATTCTTTGCTAAGAGACACAAGAGTGTGGGTGCTTCTGCGTGAAAGAGTATAGGTCACAACCCACCTGCGGAGTTTCGCCTTTGCCAGAGTGTGTATCTAATCTCTTGCTTGTCACCAATCATCAAAAGCTTTCATCTGTTTCTTAATCGATTCTTAGCTGCGTGTAGCACATCTTGCCTTCACGCACTCTGACCGCTGTGGTGGTGAATGTATGTGCATGACTACCCTGCTCACATATACTGGCAACACCGCGTTCACACTAAGCTTCTGCTCATCCTCTATGCTACTTGTACGCGCATTTTACACTGCATGTCTACTAAGCTAAAAGATGAATTCCACCACCACATCCTTCTCACCTAGGTTGGTCGATCACTGAATCTTTTTCTCCCCAACAGTCGGTCTGCACGACCAGTCTCACATCATGTTCGCTAATCTGAGGTGAGCGGTGCAACACTGCGTGCTCCCAATCTTGGTCAAGTCCTGCGCCTCTCATAAACACGGCATCGCCAGTTTGCAAACGAAGCTTTTCGTCGTTTTCTTGAATCTCAGTACCCGGTCCAATGAGGGAGCAAATCCCTCGGAGTCTAACCTTGTCAACGTGCCACTTTGGACATGGAGTACCGCGAATAATCGCAACTCGTCCCTTCACTGCACACACTTCACAAAGAGAGCTATGTATCACAGCCATATCACAAAGTGTGTCGCGAATCATATTCGGGAGATACCCGCACCTTGAAGATATGGTTGCTTTGTTGTCCTGCACGGTTACCATGATATTACGCACATCTAAAGGTGACAAACAGCGGGTTAGAGGCTTTGGGATTGGTATTGGACGAAAGGCGGACTTCAACAACACGACGTTCTCGTTCTTCGACTGCATGCCCTTAAGCAAAAGCTCCCAGGGCAACGGCTTGCAATATGCAGGCGTCAGCTGTTGAATGGTGCTGTTTGACTCCATTGCAGAACTGGTTTGTTGTGTTCAAGGACGAAGATGCATCCGTTGTCCAGGAATAGAAACCATTCTCATGCAGGAGTACAGTAGCAAGGAACGTGAGAATGCCGATTTGGCAGTCTGAGACTGCATCGCTCTCTTTTGTGAATTTGTGGCTCTGCAACATGCATGATGATCACCCGAGCGTTGTCTGGCGGACACCCATGCCATGAAAACGGCCGTTTCGCAGATTTTGCAGAAAGCTGAAAACCAGATTCTTCCCTTTTGAAGAAGGCAAGTGCATTGCGGCGGGAAAGATGCAGAGCAACACTATTTGGACAATGTTGATGTCTTCGAGACGATCTTGTTTGGTTCCAACCACTTTGAATCCCCATCACGCACGATTGTCATCGAGATGATGTTCGAGGACTCTTTCAAGAACTTTTGCCAAGTGTGCATTGTCTCTCAAACAGGCTGCACGTAGCAACAAACCGTCTGCGCTCGGTAACTTTAACACTGCAGATCACGTATCCATGTAGTCGCGATTATGGAGCCTGCGGCTCCGAGCATGCGGCAGTGTTTCTGACATTGAGAAAGCTGCGGACAGAAGCGCGTTTGAATACCTGCATGCGATGAAATCTGAGGAACGCATTGCTTAAACGCGGATTCAAACTCTGTCGAATTTCCCGCGCGATCATTGTTTCTCCTCCTTGAAAATCCACTGTGCGCAAGCTCCTCGCAAAATGATATTGCGAAAGACAAATGTTGCCCAGCGGGAGAGCAACGATTGTACACATGTGATGGCTGATATTATGGGAAACGAAGAGAGGATTGGGATGACATTGACGGACGTCATTTGTTCCGAGTGTGCTTGTATGAATGTTGCTCTCAGAAAGAGAACTACCATTGCTCCCACACGCCTAGAGATGTCAAATATGCAAATCAGAGCTTTCTTGCCAAGAGGTATAGAAGGCGTCGACTGTGACTACAGTTTGCTTCTGTGACACGATTGCTCTTCATCACCACCACTTGCGGCATCCATATGATGGACTCAAAAGGTTACAGATGTACTTCGCCACCGCGCTCATCGTAGGAGACTGCGCACCTAGTTTCGTCGAAGCGGGCCTCAAAAACTACGGGAACAACATCGAAGATTTAAACTTGCCATTGGTACCGTTGTGCAGTAGTGTTCCTGTTTCTACTAACAAAGGTAGTTATGGACACTTGCCAGTATTCGCGTTTCAGATAGGCACTCGTCACTGCGGAATCGGACAACCCGTGCAACCACTGGTTGGTTCCGTTGGTTAGATGTTGGTTGGGTGACGGATAATCATCGAACTTGATAAGATCCAAAAACTCAAAAACCCATTGTCCGTCACCCTAAAGCCCCTGGCTTTGTCCTTGTAAGGTTTGATACCCTTGTAACGCGGCAGATTCTTTGCTTCTCGTTTGCGTACTGCTCAGGCGAAGTACATACAGCGGCAAGGGTCTGTGAGCGCCTGACAGAAACAGTACGACATGCCATCACCACGTCCGCAATCAGTCGGCAATGCCAGGCTACCTGCGCTGCTTCCACTCACGCGCAACGCCGCTTCCAACACGCCTAACTCGCGGAAGCGTGGGCGTGAAATTGCCAACGGCGACTCCGTGAACCAGAACACGATGATGGTGGCTGACGCAGAAGAGGAGTACATCGACGTAGATATGGCGGTCGCCGAAGCCTATGACGACGATGCTCCAGCTCAAATGGCTGCAATGCAAAACGTCAACGATGCAGCTTCTCGCACCGGTGTGTTCGTGCCGTTTTACGCTCATCTTGGTGGAGATGATTTTGACGACGAGTACGTAACCAACGATTTCGATCCTTCAGTATATTTGGCTACTAACCGCTACGATGTTTCCTCCAGTAACTTGGAGTGAAAGCGCTATAAATCTAGCCCCAACTCCGGTGGACAAGGTATTTGCGCTTCACAATCGTTCTTCTTGTCCGCCTGCCAGTTCCATATTTCGTAGTCTCACTGTGGAGAACCCAAATATTGAAAAGAATTCCACAGAGTACCGACTACGTTCTCCGTGATCAACGCTCAGCAACTACTTGTATAAACGAACGCTGGGGAGACCCGTTGTCACTTTATTATCGCAGGGAAACACCCCAAGCTCGCTCGTGTGTCATGCAAGACTTCCAGGTCTAAACAAACATATTTCTTAAGATGCTACGCTCTATTCTATGAAGAACACTGAGTTTCTATCGCTCACCGTGTGAACCACCGAAGTGAACGTTTTGGTTTAAAAGTGCAGAAGGAGATATACCCAATTACATTTGTGCAGTCCTAGTGGTGAAGTACATTTGAACCAACTGAGTTTCACCGCATTTTGCTTTACTCGAATACGCATATTCCGATGCGCTTGATTTTGGCGTCAATCATTGGGCGTGAACCACGATTCCCTTTTACATGTTTCTCCACGGACTTCTTGCGACCGTACGCGTCGATGCATTTGAGACCTTCTTGCAAACGGAACCCTCTGGGTTGTAATCCCCATGTTCTCCAACCAATTTTTTTTGCACACTCCTTCAAAGCATTG
This sequence comes from Gracilaria caudata, assembly GCA_030374735.1. NCBI lineage: Eukaryota > Rhodophyta > Florideophyceae > Gracilariales > Gracilariaceae > Gracilaria > Gracilaria caudata. The sequence goes on from JASCIV010000014.1 coordinate 43,533, forward strand.
GAACCCGGGTTTGCAAACCCAAAATAGATGCTGTCCACATGGGTTTTCCAGATGACTTCGGTTTCACACAGATTCTTGTCTGCGGAGTTCCAGCACATATAGTTCAATGAACGCAGACAGAACGGCGAGCTAGACAGTTACTCCGGTACGAATTTTTCGCTTAACGCAGATTCCATGGGAGCAAAGTAAATCAGTATCACAAATCGAGAATGGATCTTGTCCGCACCTTCTACCAGGGCCTACTGGAATCACGCACCGACTCTTTTTTCGTGTGCCAGTACAAACCGTGCCGTACCCACATAGAGAGGCTCTTGGGTTGCAATCACCGCCAGGCGGAACTTTTGGTCTTCGGCATGTGCCACCGATACAGAGCAATCCACTACGACACACCCGAAAAATGTCGTGCCCGCAACGCCTCCCGGGTCCCATGATGGGAGCGACACATCTCTTCCTGTTTCTACTTCCAGCGCAAATGGTGCCCTTGACACAAATAGAGCCTCTGGGTTTACAATCACCGCCTTCCGGGACTCTGCGCTTGCGACAGAAACCGCTAACGCAGTGCAATCCAGCTTTGCAGACCCAAAACGGATCTTGTCCGCAACGTTTTCCAGGACCCATGGGAGTCACGCACCTTTTCCGATGACCCTTTCCCGCGCACAGGGCACCATCGACACAAACTGAACCGCGTCTCCAGCAACTGTGTCCCAGAAGCACTTGCCGTTTCACACAAATACCACGAAGGCACTTCAAACCACGCTGACAAACAGAATAAGGGTCCGTACCACATCTTTGGCCGACCGTCATTGGGGAAACACACCTCCTCCCAAGGAATCGACCGGCGCACATTTTATGGCGTGGACAATCAAAGCAACCATAGCGTGGGAATTTAAAAAACTTCTCTGATACGGTCATCGAACCGCAGCACAGAGTCATGAGAAGGACAAATATGAAGAGCGAAAGGGACATCATCGTGGTGAATAAGACACGTTTCTTGTTTGCTGCGGTAGCAACAATCTGCCACCGCTACAAGAGGTGGTGAAACAAAACACACTCCATCACCACAGTCTCTTAGGTACTAGTGCTAGACGGGACTTCATGTTCGGGCTTCTAAGGAAATACAGCTCTTCTTTGGAGAAGGAGAGTGCCGACGGAGAGGAATGCATTTTCTGAACTGCAGTGTAATCAGAGTGCACTAGAATGGCCGAGAAAGGACATTGGCTGAAGCAAAGATACGTTCAAGACGCAGGTTTCCAACTCGGGAGGCGCTTGCTCCATCCTGGTATGAAGGCCAATGCGATGCAAGAAACTGGCAAGGGTATGAGGGATAGCTCTCAGATTTGATAATGCATAATTGAGCTCGGTGGAGAGCATAAAATGCAGAAAGAATTCTTTCTCTCTCTAACGAAGAGATCATAGGTTTGACTGTGAAGTTGCTGCGTGCGATGTAAAAGCACGATGTTTACACGAAGAATACTAACTTTGCGATACGTTGGACTTTTCAACTGGAGAGTTGCTACCATGGAGACGTCTTCATCCACCGAAGTAGTCACTTCAGCAGAAGAGAGCATGGAATCAGAGTTCTCAGCTGTCATGCAGCAATTGTGAGCTTCGTACGAGAATGAGGTGAAGCTGTAGGTTCCTCCCGATAGTCAGAATCGAAACCGCGAGCTTATGTGCTCATAAAAAGAAGAAGAAACCGCGATGATACGCTACCCTTGTTCATGGAAAGGTGCCACAATTTGTCTAACGGAGGAAAGGGGATTCTCCCTTGGCCTTCAATGCTTTCTTCCCCTTCAATGGGAGTGGAAGGTAACTTCTGGGAACTAATATGCAAACTTTTTGAACATTCTTTAAAGGTTTTTAGTAGGAGCATTCCATTCTACCCTTGTATAGCTCTCTTGCGCCTTTTCCAGCTAATCCATACTTTCTTGTTCGCTTTCTCTCATTAGCAGGAGAAGCGTTCCTGCTTCTCCTATACATGTATACAGTTTTCGTTACGTGCAAAAAGTCTATCACCATGGACACTTCTGGAGAACACTTCTGAATGGCTCTGTGGATCTAGATTCATCTTTGAGGTAGCGTTCCCCTCTTACCTTTGTATATCTCATTAATGGCAGCTCATCGAATTAAAGTATCAGATCCTGGTTTTGGAAAAGGGCACCCTGCGAGTAATTGCTAAAGCAGAATCAAGACTTACACAATTAAGGGTTCTGTACATGTGGAGAATACCAGCTTTAGCGCAAGTCGTCGATGAATAGATACAACTTGTATCATACAAGCACGCCATGACGGACCCATACATTGTATGACGGCCTGCATGTTTTCATCGACGACTTGTGCACGTGTACACACGCCAAAATTTGTTTTTGGGCGCGGCGCCTAGAGTACCCTCTTCGCGGAGGCTGGGCCCCCATCTGCAGAGGTTGCAGCTGTCGTTGCTTCCCCGTCCTGGCACAGCGAAACAGCGCGGGAAGCAATTACGCACCTGCAGCCATCCAACAGCGGGGCGGCCGCGACTCACAATGGACTCCATCAACACCCCGCAAGAGCGCTATGAGTTGGAGAAATTCGTAGCCAGTCTCGACGAGTACAGCCCGACTCTGCCGGACAATCTAGTAAGCCATTTTCTCAACCGAGCCGGCTTCCAATCCGAAGACACTCGTGTCCGTCGCCTAGTCGCACTTGCCACCCAGAAGTTTATCGCGGATGTTGCAAACGAGTGTATAGCGCGCTCTCGTATGCGTCTTGCGGCTGTGCCCGCTCCCAAGAAGGGGCGAGAGCATATGAAGCTTGTCCTCACAATGGAGGATCTGGAAAGCGCTTTGCGCGAGTTTGGGGTCAACGTCAAGAAGCCGCCATACTTTGCTGATTCCACTACGGCTGGCGCTGAACATGTGGTTGTCCCGAAGACAAACCAGGCACAACCTAACGCACCAAAGCCGAAGACATGATCTACGCATTCTGCTCTGCCATTTTTGACGAACAGCCGTTTCCGTTTCACCGCGTTTCACGCGCATGTTGCATACGACACAAGCATGTGTGCGCGGCATGCCCCCTAATGTTTCTAATGTTGTACTGCACGATTCGTGTTGTGGACAAATTCTTAGTGCCAGTTTTACTGGTGGTTGGTTATTGAAGGGCTTACCGAGTGTTCTACGGGGGTTAAAAGGATATCCCCGGGCTGTTGCCACAGTGTTTGCGCTCAATACTAAAGCGTGTGAATGTGTGTCTCACGAAGACGATACACAGTGTGTTACGCAGTGTCTTGAGGATTATACCGCAAAACGACCCCGTTTGCGCCCAGCGCGAATGCAGTGTCCTTACCAAAGAACTTGATTCGATAAATGTTTGCTCCAACTTTGCCGGTCTTGTCATCTCTTCTCCAAGAATTACCCCCATCTTCCGAACGATAAAGCGTTCCGCCTCCCACCGCAGCCCATACTTCCGACGTATCAGGTCTAAATGCAACATCTAGAATTCCGTAACCACCAGAGCGAATATCCACCTTGTTAAATTTGAGCAGTTCAGTGCTTTCCAGGTCAGGATTCTTTTGCGTAAACGACAAACCTCCTCCCCGTGTGGCCATCCACACCCCGTCATTCACGTCGTTGTTGACAAATCCCATTGCCTGAATTCGTCTAGAAGAATCCCTTGCATGCGGGATCCAGAATTCCTGACCCGGTTTCCATGTGAGGAAGAAATTTCCTCTTGATGAAATGGCAAGATAGGCGCCGTAAGCATCCCTGAGCACTTGAATGATTGAGCCTGTAAAATACGACGCACCAGTGACGCCAGAAGAGATGGTGCGATTCAAAGTAGCATCAATAGTTTCACGGACTTGAGCCTTCCAGTTTCGACCCCCGTTATCGGTGACGTACACTGCGCCGGCGTTGGTGGTCATTTCAGCTTTCTGCGGACCGAGGGCGGTGATAGCTACCGGTTCCCCTGGCAACTTGGGACTGAGAGGGACACGTTCCCAAGACTTTCCAGAGTCGGAAGTGTGAAGCAAGAGCGAAGGTTTTCCAATCACCCATCCTTCCTGTCCCCTGAAGGTGACGACCTCGAAGCGATAGTTAAGCTCCTCATCGGCGTCCAGACGGGCGAAGGTTCGCGGCTGCCATGTGACACCGCGATCAAAACTCTCAGCCACCGTTCCGCGAGAGCCAACCAGAAAGCCGTGCGAGGGATCAACGGGGGAGAAATCGATGTCGTAGATGGTCTGCGAGGAATCTAGTTCAACCTGGGTCCATGCGGGCGGCTCCAACACTCGTTCGGCTGTGGAAGGGGTAGCGGGAAGTTGGAGAGCAGCTAGCGCGGCGGCGGAAAGAAATGAACGGCGATGCAATTTAAACGAGCCTTGGGATTGATCGACTGAAGTTGACATTCGAGTGCGCGCGGCATTTTGGCGCTGCGCGCTTGACACAGAGATACGTGATGTGAAGTAAGTGGCGCGTAATGGGGCGGACGCCACGAAGAAGAGATGCGGCGACATTGTGGTTGATGCCGTTGATGCGCGGGAGTGGCGGAGATGGCGAAACTATTCAAGCGCGCAGAGCTGGGAATGTTAGTTGACCAAATATGGAGCGATGGGGGGCTGGCGATTGAGGAGATTGGGCACCTGCGTGGTAATCTCAGCGAGCACCTCCTGGCCGTTGAAGCGCGTACGATGCGCAACAGCGCGTGCACACGCTCCCTCCTCGCATCCCATCGGTGACGCTTCATCTGTGAAACGGCGCATTTTTTTTCATTCCTGTGCCAGGAATCCTGGCACGGCAAGGCGTTTCTGCTGCTGCTTCTCGTTGCTTTTCTCTGGTTGTCCAATCTCGGTGCCTTTTCCTTTCCCCTGGAGCAAGGCAAACTGCGAGGAGTGTGAGAGATGAGGCCCTCGGCCTTCATCCATTCGGTGCCTCTTCTTTCCAACTCCCGCCCTTTGCGACTTGTCACGAAACAAACCTCGTGGAAGAAGCTCACCCGACGAAGAACGCAGCTCATCCCAGTGTGCAAGTCTGAATCGCCTCCACGGTCGTCTTCACTTCAAGAGCTTTTATGGCGCGCGCCGCCCACCGTCGCGTATATCCTGTACATGAACCATCTCTTTTTTCAATCGCCAACCGGTGCCATCGCCATTCAGTCTTCTCTGAATGAAGCCATTCAGCTGTCACTCAATTTTTGCTACATAACACCACTTCTGCAGCCGCAAACAGCTCCCGTCCTTCACCCCGTGCTCGAAGGCTTGTTTCATCTTGTCGTTTCGTGGGCACTTCTTCTTTTTGGTTTCATGTCCGAAGACAATCCGCCCAGAAGCAGACCTCCCTCGGCGACACTGTTCTTCGTCGGAGCCGCATTTCTAACCAACATAATATATATGCCGTACCTCATCTTCCGAGAAAAGCCCACCAGCGATTCACAAAGCCCTTCAAACGCATTTCAGAGACTTGGTGAATCTGTGTACCTACCCGCGTTCTGTGTGACCCTAACAGCCATTTCTTCTTTATGGGCGCTTTTTGCGAGACCCGAGTATGGCAATTTGCAAACGCGCATCGCTTCTTTCAAGAACGTTCTTTTCTCCGACATATTGGCGTATTCGTTCGCAGTTGATTTAATCATGTTCTCTCTTTTTCAATCATGGCTCGTGCGAGACGATGCCAATCGACGCAAATGGAAGCAAGATTCGATTAAGATTTTTGCAGTGAATGCCACCATAGTACCATTCCTCGGCTTGGCGTACTACCTATTCCAGCGTGCAAGACATTCGAGCTGTAGCAAACAAAAAAAGTAAGGACGGTTTGTATCCGTTTAGAGTTTGAGACTGACGTTTGGTTTGAATGAAGGTATATTGACATGGTCATCATTCATGGCAACTTTGGAGACACAGGCTGATAGGATGAACAAGGCACCGATAAGAGCGTTGAGTTGCATTGTCTCGCCACACAAGTACGAAGCAAGAGCGGCGGCCCAGAGCGGTTCGGTAGACATCAAAACAGCCATTTCACTGGCATGAACTCGCTTCAAAGCAACATTTTGTAACCATACAGAAAGAGCAGTAGTTACTACGCCTGTATAAAGTGTGCAGAGAGCCATGTCCACATTTGAAAACGTTGCAGAGATTGCGAAGCCGCCGGTGTCGACAACGCTCCACATTGTAGACAAGGCGGCGATCACAGCCAGCTGAATGGATGACAAAGCAGCTACGTTGTCTGGATATCTTGCTGTGGCGCGTTCGTTCAAAGCAAAACCAGCCGCGAATGCCACTGCCTGCAGAAGCGCAAAGATGTCATTGGTTCCGAATGGCAAACCGTTGGACGCCTCCAGAAAGGTGACGCCCGTAACAGCAAGCAACGCGGGTAACATCACTGATCTCAACGACTGATTAGCATCAGTGGAAAACAAAGCAAGTCCGGAACGTTGTAACAACGGCACGATCACAACCGCCAACGCGCAGCAAAACGCACTGGTGGATGCATGTGCATGAACGCCACTCAACGACAACGCCTGCGTGAAATACCCCAGGAAAACAAAAGCGCCGATCACAGAAGCGTCTCTCAAAAACTGCATCGTCCACTTGCCGCGCGCAGCGAACGGCAACGTAGCAAGCGACGCAAACGTGAAGCGCGCGCAAGCGCACAGTGACGGAGAGAGATGGGCGGTCTGCACATGTTTGACGACGGGAAAATTGGTGCCCCACACTGCTGCGACGAGTAACAGCAACGCGCGTGGCGCGAGATAGGACAGAGGCGAGGCCGGGCTCGTCGACGAAGGCGGTGCGGTCGACTGTCCCGCACTCATGCGCAGCGGCGCGCGCCGCGACGCGACAACCGGACGCGACGAAACAGCCGGACGGGTGTGCGTAGCGATGTTTGACAGCGGCAGCGATGGAATGAAGGCGGCCATGGCGATGCGGATGCGCGCGAGAACGAAGGGGCTCGCACCGCCATCGCCCGCCCACAGGGAGATGATGGTTTCTATGGCGGCGGGCATTGTTCATCGCAGAAGATGGCGTTCACCAATCACGGCGAGAACCGGCGACACACGTGTAGGGTTTCCCGCGACGGTTGCAATCCGCCTCCACGTGCTGTAATGCACCAGCTGTCAGCATCCAATACGTGGCCAACGTTGAAAGCAAGAACCACGCAAGTGACACGACATGGGAGCCTGCAACAAGCGTACCGCCGTCGTCTTTTTCGCCGCCATCTCCGAGCATCACAAGCCATTACTCCATTGTCAAATGGGCGGGCGGTCGCGCCCGCGCGCGCCCAAGCTCACGCCGCTCTCAGACGTAAAGCCCGGCGCCCGAAAGCGTGTCTACCGCGCCAACCGCGCCGCGCAGCTGTCCTACGATGTGCGCAGGGAGAACAGCAAAGCCACTGTGTTGCACACCGACGCGCCGGGATTGTTAGAGCCTCAGCATGAACTTGAGCATACGTTTCACTTCACGCAACGACAGTTGAAAAGAAATGTCGACATTGCTACCGTGGCAAAGGCCGATTTTGAGTTGAACCTTGACGACTCGGGCCTGTCCCCGTATCACACCGCGTGCTTTTCGCGCTCGTCCAAGTCGCTGTTGCTCGCCAGTCGACTAGGTCATGTTTCCGTCATGGATTGGAGATCCTTCAAGTTGCGCACGGAGCTTATGCTCAACGAGACCGTGCGTTCCGCTACCTTTTTGCACAATGATTCATTCTTCGCTACAGCGCAGAAGCAGTTCGTGTACATCTATGATGCCAACGGATTGCAGTTGCACGTGCTCAGGAATCATAGAGATCCGGATAATCTTGTGTTTTTGCCCCATCATTTGTTGTTGGCTTCCACTTCAACCCCTGCTGCTGGGCACGGACGTTTGGTGTATACCGATACGTCTACCGGCCAGATCATCAACGAACATGATTATGGCTCGCGTCTTCTGCGATTAAACGCTGCAACTCATGCCTGCGCCAATTCGTCCAACGGTATCATTCATCTTGCACATACGTCTGGAGTTGTTTCGTTTTGGTCCCCGATAACAGGTCGACCTTTAGCTCGTATGCTCACGCACCGTTCTACTGTCAATCACGTTGCAGTCGAACCTAACGGCCGTTATATGTATACTGCTGGCGCTGATTGCGTTGTCGGCTGTTGGGATCTACGAACATATCGAAAAGTCTTTCAGTGGCGAACTCCGGCCAAGGTTACATCACTTTGTGTGTCGCAACGTCAGATGCTTGCATTGTCCTTCGGTGCTACGGTGCAGGTGTGGGCACCTTTTGACAATAGTTCACATTTGTCACTGCAGGACAAACGCACACAACCGTACATGAGACAGACATACTCTGGTTCTGTCATCACGGGTCTCAACTTTTGCCCGTTTGAAGATGTTCTTGCGGTATGTCATGAGACAGGTGTTCGGAACATGATTGTGCCCGGAGCCGGGGAACCTACATTCGATACCAATGCCCCAAATCCGTATGAAACTCGGAAGCAGCGAACGCAAAATGAAGTGCGAACTCTCATCGACAAATTACCGCCCGCTTCCATTGTATTAGACCCATCCACAGTAGGTGCCGTTGACCCAGACCCTGCCCAACGGTTGCGTGAAATTCAGGACCAGCAACGACATGCCAACTTGGAGAAGATCCACAAAAAGGGCATGAAGAAGAAGCAAAAAGGACGGAATAAGATTTCCAAACGTCTTAGCAAGATTCAGGAGAATGCTGCGATGGTTCGAAAGATTCAAGGAGAACAAGCTCGGGAGCAACGGCAGAAGACAAGGGAGTTGGCACAACGAATTCGAGAAAAGGATTTGAAAGATGCGAAGGCTGGCTTTCGTCATGGTGGACTTGGTCCGTCAGCTCCTTTACCAGATGCGCTGCAGCGGTTTGTAAGAAAGAATTGATACCTGCTTAATTTCCTTATTGTTACACAGATTGTAAAAGAACGTCAATATTTCAGCCACTACTACTGCAAGTCGATCGTTTCGGAACGTGGCGTAACAAAGGCACAGTCCAGAGATGCGCAACAAGCTTAAGACGGAAAGATTTAAGTGACTACAACCGTATCTGCTAGTCATCGATAGTTTACGCTTCAACTAAAGGCCAACCCCCAAAACTTAGCCTCCTTCTCGAACACCAAATGTAAAACTCACACAGGAGCTCTTCGCTATCATTCTTGGGGAGGGTTGGCAGTTTGCCAACGCTTCGAACATGGGCTCATTTGATGCCCTCGCACACGGCACTGAAACGTCTTTTCATTCGTGAAACTAACCCTCCTACCTTCACTATCCATTCTGAGCAGCATGTTCATGATGATCAGAAAGTTTCTCGAGCGCTCTATAGTGTCAGATCTCAATGCCGGGCTACAGAACGCGGGCCCGCCAGTGTTGTCGCTCGAATCGAATAGTATCTATGACCCCCAGCCGTCCCGAACTACAATCATAGTGAAGGAGGCGGAGACGATTTTGGTCTGCTTCGCATCTCTTGGATTTGTTTCAGCGGTCCAACAAAAAAGAAAAAGGTGCGGAAGGGTGTCGAACACAAGGTTCGTTTTCGTTTTGCAGTGCAAGACATGGACACGTCGATTTTCGGCCAAAAGGCATGCACTGCGCAGCGAGTTTTCATACTGTACCTCGCCGCGGCATAAGGGTAGCTTCGTAGATAAAACTGTATCTGCAATTGTAGAACGGCATGATACTCGACCACGCTGTTGATCTCAACGGCGTCTTCATCGATAGAAGAGTAGTACAGGGGTAAATACTATTCTAGTGGTCTGCAGAGATGAACTTCCCGAACACGCCACAGCCCTTCAGAACTTGACACCTGCATGCTTTCACAGCGAGAAGACGGATTCCAATGCATCCTAAAGATCACGGGTTTCTATTTAGCACGCAACGTATTGTAGAAGATGAGCCCTTGTGCATTTTGTTTACAATACATGCCGTGTTCTCCGTCTTCACGTCGCTTCACCTCCCCAACGTTTCACCACACATTTTTGTCTCCTATCGGAACACGCTGGAAGGAGGCAAGAACTCAGAAGTCACCGTCAAACTTCCGTCGCGATAGGTGCCGAACTGCAAAAGGTTTTGCAGCTCAAAGCGCATCCCGAGACCCAGATTTCGCTCCTGGAACAACTACGTTGCTGCTTCAGGTCTCAGAGCCTGCTCACGATCTGCTTAGCTGGACGCATCAATGGCTTCGCGATTACATTTTCAGCGCGAAGGCACCACTTACTGTTCCGGTCTCGCTGCGAGTTGACGATAAAGAACAATGTCAAGTTCTATTCTACGCTTCAGATTCCGAAGTTCGGGGTCTTCTTTTGATCAGTGTTGAATCCGAGGAAGAGCATTTCGACATCGCCAAACTGCGAATCACTTCTTCTTCTCGCTTTGTAAACGCTGCTGGGACGTATACCTCAACTTTGCCGGGTGAACGCCGCATTGTTCGAGATCTATATTCTTCAATCGCGCAAAAGTTTAATGGTGTGCGTGTACTCTACAAACCGAGGTATGTACGACTTCGTAAGAACGTTGACTGTCACGGAAGCCCGTCTGCACATGCAACCGTTTTAGTGTGCGAAGTGCGAAATGTATCCCGAACTCAGCTGGTTTCCTCTCTTCATGACTGGGCTTTCGAAGTCCAGTTTAGCGCCGCCGGGCTTTCTGTTGAGGGGGCCTCGCTTCCTCCCATCTCTGTATATTCTTTCAGAAATGGGGTAAAGGTGCGATCGTGTCAAGGTCCAGATGCTGAACTTATTGCCTATGTGCGAGCAAAGGGAACCGGAGTTGGGCACGCACCAGGACTGGAGCCTGGAGAAGTTTTTGCTCGTCCCAGCAGATCGATCGTTGTGGTCTCTGCAACTTACCCGAACGAGAAAGGTACTAGAGTCATCTTGAGAAGGTATTGTTAACTGTGCTACTCCAGTTTGCCACTTTGCGTGGATCTTGAGAAAACAGCGTTTCTAACCTGCCGTTCTGTGCATTTAGCTTATCCACAAGATTGTTGCGTCAGTTTGCGGATACTCGCATCCATACACCATCTCGTTCCTGAGTTCAACAGACACCTTGCGGACATTTGAGGCGGCCTTTCTATCGTTCTTGAGATAGTTCGATTGCGGCCACCTTTGAACTAGCTCCGACGAACAATTCACCGCGCTTGTATGAAACCAGAGCCGGTCCAGGTTTTACGGCTGCTTGTATCCAAGCTATAGGTGAAAGTCTTCCAGTACTACGCTGCGACACATCGAAGACTGCGACTCCATCTGAAACTCCGACAAACAACCGATTCTCCTCGTCAAGAACGATATTACCCAGCACCCCCGAAAAGAATGCCTGTTCCCAGTTATGCAGACTAGAAGTCCAGTCATACAACACGACAGGGTCCTTTGCCATTAGGAATTCTTGTCCATCACGAACGTGAGATTCAATGACATACTCTGTGAGACAAGGTTTCCGTGGGGATGCTTGTGCAACAAGTAGACGATTATCACTGGTCACGGCCACCCCTGAAGGACGATCCAAATTGTCGATGAGAAGTACTGGTTCAACGGGGTCGGAATTCGCCGAATTGTTTGACCGCAGAGCAGAAGCAGGGATGTAGTACAATGATTGTGACAGATTTGCTCCTGGTGGCTCATCGAGTTTGCGATCAAAGTCGTCAATACTTTCAACAAGGCCAAAGTAAGCATCCGAGAAGAACACATTTCCTCTCTCATCGATGGCGAGCGAATTTGGAGAATTCAAGCGCGTATTGTTCCACGTGCTTGCCAGTGATTTAATGTGGTATGTCGGATACATCGTGTGTTTGTGAGCGCGAAGTGTTAGCAACGCAATATCACGGGCCGCATGTCGTGTGACTATCACGTTGCATGTGTCGTTATCACACGACTGAAGCTGCATGGCTGATATCGCTGGTCTTAGTAGAGATGCGGCGTGAGAATCGTCATCAGCACCGCCCGCATTGGCCATAAAAGGTAATGACGTGGGCACACTTGTGGGAAACATGAAGCAGTTGTTTGTGGGATGATCGCATGTTAGTAGTGCGTTGAAAGGCGATGGTAAAACATGGATCGCACTTATTCTGAACAGTGTGGGCGGCAATTCGACTATCTCACGGAACAAGCGTGTGCTGTTTGGAGATATTTGAAAGGCGCTTTTGGTGGTGTCTGACGAAACGCCTTGTATACTTAGAGGTAACATTTTGAGGATGATGATTGATATGATGCATGGTGTTACGGTGAGAAAGAATGGGATAACGTTCTGCGGAATTGGTTTGTAGTCGGCTGGAGGTGTGGGTGAGAGCAGGGATCTTAAGTAGCTGGTCATGGCAGAGTATGAATGCGGTTGCAGTTTCCTGTGCGGGATCGGCTATATTTGCATATACACGAACGGAAGAAGAAAGTTACGGCGACCATGTTTAGTGTTCTGGTGCATGTCACTTCTTTCGGGACATCGGAGATTTGCTCTGGTTCTTGATGGTGCACGGGCCAATCCTACTTTGTATCTAAGTGAAATGAAAAATGGAGAAACTTTTGAGTAGAGGTAAACATGTGGACTGTTGAGACGAAAGCGCTTTGGTGTTATGATGAAATTGAGCTCAAACAACGAAAGCATGTGGAGCGAGAAAGAGAACGATAGCGAGCAAAATGGGAGAGTTCGCCAAAACAAGAAGAGAACGATTGCCGCAGCTTTTCTACCCAAAGTGCTAATGTATTAGCCAATACTTTAATCATCCACAGCGCAGTCGTGGCTACTGCACACGCCTTACTAGTACGAAGGGTAGCTCTAGCGTACGTGCTGTCTGTTGTTCCGTCTCTCGCCGCTTTGTGCTAGCTACTCGATAAGTGCGCTTCTGTTGAGTGAGCATCACCGACGCACAGTCAAATCGATAGTTGGCAAACAGAAAGAAATATCGATACTGAAGCTTGCGCATGAACACATACGTCGGCTGCCAGCGGCAGCCCGCTACGGTTGTTGCACTTGATGCTCTTCTTTGCCGTGAACATAATCGTTTGATCGCAAAGATGATGCAGCGCTATCGGCATTGGGAGCGAAATGTACAATGTGGCTTACTGTTTCAAACGACATTGTGAAGGGGAACGCGACGTACTGTAGCGTTCGCTACCGTCGGTACCAATGGTACAACGGTAGATACGCACAGTAGATACAGTGTAATGTTCCTCTTGCTCAGAACGAGAAATCGAGTACCCTTGTACGAGGTTATACAGTACGTGTGTTTGCTCCAGGACAAGTTGTTGACGAATGGGTATTGTACTCGGTCGGAGAAGCGATTGTGTGCTTACAGAGAGACCACGTCAGGGTTGGAGCGCAGATGTGTTGATGAGAAGGGCGCGCTTGTGCGCGGGAAGGGCGCACAAGCGCGCGCGGCGGATGGGGCGCGGTGCTTTCCCTCGAGTAGCGCTCGCTCATCTCAACGCAGTTGTAGTGCGCGCACTGAGTGGCAGTGCAGGGTGGGCCACGGCGCGCTGCGGGGGCGCTAGTAGTGGTGTGGCGCGTTGTGTTGATATATGTTGTAGTTTATAGAGTATGGGGGAGAGGGGGGGGTTAAGAGTTGCGAAGCGGTGGCACTTTTGCACTTTAGCGGTGATGCGGCAAGATTAGTTCGTTTGTTGTCTGCCAGTGGCAGCAAGAAGGAGAACAGCGAACGGCTGGATGACGGTGCAAGACGAGTTGTGAAAGATCTTTGTCTGAGTGTTGAGTGATACTGTACGTAGAATTGTGGTGGAGTGGTTTGCCCAAACGATGGTTCTGAAGCGCTTAAAGGCACGGCTGGGAGAAAAAGAGACGCATGCGCGGTTGATTGCGTTGAGTTGTTTGAGCATGGCAGTTTGACAGATTGGCTTTTTCCTGTGGTATGGCTATACAGTACAAGTGCGCAGCACCGAGGGGATATGACCAAGGACGATGTAAATAGCATTGTTTATCGGCGAGCGCAGTGGCACAGGCACCATGTTGATGAGCAAGGAACAGTTTTGGGTTGTGCAGCAGATATGTGCGTGAGATACTTTTGAGGTGACAGTGTAGAAAAGGAGGTATTCGGCGGTATGAGAAGGTTGAGGCCGGCAGCGCAGTGGATGCGATGGAAGGGCACACACGCGGAAACCAAATGACGTCGAAGAGGGAGCGGACTGCTGCGCAGCAGCTGCGGCTGCCACTGTAGTGAGCGATTCGCGGCAGGGTGCGCCTCTGCAGTGTATGCGGCGCAAAGCAACGCAGCGCGCGCTGTATCGCCATCGCACATATGCGTAAAAGCACGCGGCGCGCATTTACAGAATGGAACATACACAGCAGCAAAGAGGCACGTGCGCGCAGTGCTTTGCTTTGTACAGTACGAGCGCGCGCCCTTGCGTGCGCTGCGCACACGCCAATGAGCAACGCGCGCGTCATGCAACGTGTGCGCCAGCGATTGGTGCGTTACGCGTGTGTTTAGCGCCTAGTTGGCGCGCCGCATGACAGTGCTGTCGCCCGGGACAGTTTGGAAGCGTTTGATACGAGACGCGTCTGTGTGTCATACTCGAGTCATCGCCACGTGCGCTTTGTGCGTGCGCGCGCGCGCCTTGGCGCCGCAACGGGTGATGCCGAGCCACGCGAGTTGCGCGCTGAGCTGTGTCGTGCTGCAGCTGTCGCGCTCTCCTGCGAGTGGTCGTGCTCAGTAAAGCGCTTACGTCACCGTCTAGTGGATAACATCCACTATTATGTGTGTTCGCGCGCCGATCTAAATGGCGTGCAACCCGCTCGCGCAACACTCCGCGCGCCAGTCGCGGCTCGCTGCGGGCGTTGCGCCTCACACCGACACGGGTCTCACACAGGGCGTCGCAGCAAGCAGCTATGACGTGCAGTTGAGCCTTCGGCCCGAATCTGCCACTCACCAAAAAAGACAGCGCGCGCTCATTAAACACACGTCCGCGTGCGTTTCAAAAATTCAAACGCAAACGCAATCAAACCCTCCGTTTACAGCGAGCGGCGGCATGTTCCGCACCGCGCGCGCGAAAAAGGCGCGTTTCGCATCGCCGCACCGCTCGCCCACATGGCGAGCGAACGCGCAGGCACACGCCGTCACACACACCCCATCGCAACCGCCGCGCTCATCGCGCCACAGAACGCGCACACACCCCCCCTCCCGCAGCTCCCACTCCCCATCCACACCCCCGCTCCCGCCAACCACCTCATCCTCCCCCTCGCCGCGCTCTCCGCGCCGCCCGTTCGCCCGCGCGCGGCGCCCGCCACAATGGCCGCCGTGTCCGCGCCGCCGCCCGACCGCGCCTGCAGCCGCGCGCACCCGCCCTCGCCGCCGCGCGGCGTGCCGCGCTCCTCCTCCTTCACGCGTTCGCGCCGCTTTCTCACCGGAAAGGGCCTTTCTGCGCGCGAGTCATTCGGCGTGGTAGACGACAGCTCCACGCGTCACGTCTTCCACGCCGCGCGCATGCAGCTCATGGACATTCTACCCTCGCACCCGCCCTCGCCACATCGCGCTTCGCCACCACCGCCGCCGCCGCCGCCGCCGCCGCCTTCGGTGCCTTTGACGCGCGTCGGCGCGGGCGTGTCTTCGTGGCCGCCGCGGCGCGCGCGCGCGCGCGTGCCGCCGGCGCCGCCGTTGCCTGCCGTGCGCGCTGGCGCGCGTCGCGCAGTGGCAAGCACAACGATGGCCACCACGTTGGCACACGCGCCACGAAACGACGCGTGTGTCGCGCGAGGCACGCAGTCAGTGCAGCGCGTGTGGAGTCACACGCGCTTCAGCAGCGTGGCAGAGGCCACCAAGTGGTTTGAAACGCTGCAGTTGGACGACAAACGCGCCGAACAGAGTGTGAGTTCGGCCGTGTCAGACAACAATCACGCGTCAAATAGCGACGGCATGCATCGCACGTGCGGCGGCGACGAGTGCAGTAGCTTGGAATCTGCGAATGAGAGCGCACTGAAGCGCGAGACGGCGGTGGCTGGCATGCCGGATAGCGAGAGTGTGACGCCGTGTTCGTCGGACGCGCCGCTGTCGCCGTACGTGCCTACCGTGCTGGGTGGTGACCACGGTGGAGTGAGTGCGCGCGAGTTTCTGGAGCAAGGTGACACGGAGTGTGCTGGAGTGGCGCGTCGTGACTCGCATGTGGCGTATGTGGCGAGCATGCTGGCGCGTGAACGCGAGCATCCTGAAGATGGTGATGACGGACGTGACGGCATGGTGCTGGGCGACGAGACACGCTGGACGGCGGACAGACAGACTGGCGCAGTGGAAGAGCTGGACAGGAAGGTGTCTGGACTGCAACGGCTCAACGGTCTGAGCACGTCGCTCAAGCAAAGGCTGCCGCGCGGCGGCAGCCTTTCGCGCATGACGCGCAGCAGAAGCTTTGGGCGCGTGGGACGGCTGCGTTCGTTCGGACGCAAGGAGACGGTGCAGCGCGGTGACAAGGAGCCGCAGCAACCGCAGCACGAAAAGGCGCACAAACGCGGCTCAATCTCCACGCCGCGGCGGAAGAAGACGCGCGGTGAACTGCCCGCCACTGCGGCGACGGGCAACACGTCGTCCATGGTGCGCAGCAAGTCGGCGCCTGCCACGCATCGCTGGAGACGTGTGCCGCGTGGCAACGCCGCTCGCTGTGACAGCTACGCCGCAGCGCCAGCGTCACCGTCAGCGTCACCGTCGCCAAAGGCAGCGTCGCCGTCACCAAAGGCAGCGTCGCCGTCACCAAAGGCAGCGTCGCCGTCACCAAAGGCAGCATCGCCGTCGCGGAAGGCAGCGTCGCCGTCGCGGAAGGCAGCGTCGCCGTCGCTGACGGCGCCCGGACGCGAGTCCGCCACTGGCTCGGGCTCACCGCGCGCCAAGTCGGTGCACTTTGCTGACGATGGTCACACCGACGCGCGCACACAAGAAGTGCATGAACAACAGCAGCAGCAACAGCAACAGCAACAGCAACAACAACAACAAGAGCAAGAGCAAGAACAACCGATGGTTACGATTGAACGACGCATTCGACGCACGCACGCGGACGGGCGAGTGCAGGTGGTGACGCGACGCGTGCGCGTGCGCGCGGAACGCGTGCTCGGAAACGGCGACGTGATTGTGAAGCGTCGCGTGACCAGACAGCGAGCGGAAGGTGGAGGCACCGAAGTGATGACCGTGCGTCAGCTCATCTCCAAGAAGAACGTGGATGCGCAGCGCGCTGGCGAAGAGCGCGCGCAGCGCGCCGAGCAGCGAGCGCTGCGTGCTGGTTCTCGACGCGTGCGACGCTCGTCGTCGCTGCCGCAGGTGAACACGCCGTGCGAGGAGGGAGAACGCTCGCGCGCGCTGTCGTACGCGGAGGCAGACTCGGTGCGCGCGACGGATCACGTTGTGAAGGAGCGCGCCGGCGCACGCGACGCCAAACGCAACCCCGCGCGACGTCTCGACGCGCTACGCACATGGCTGCGTCTGCGACGCGCGCGCGTGTAGCACGGCGCGCGCTGCGCGGCGGCTCGCGAGAGCGCGCAGTTTTTGTCTGTGCTCTCGCGGGGGTTGCTCCGAGGGCGCGCGCGCCAAGTCGCGCGAGCATCCCGATGCTGCGCGCCAAAAATTTGGGCGCCGCGCAGAACACGTAGCGCGCGGCACCGCGCCACGCTGTGGCGCACGCGCTGGCGTGGGGCGATGCGCGTCGTGGCGCGCGGTTTTTTTTTGCGCCGTGGGTGGGCGCTTTGGGGGGGCGGGGGCGGTGCGCGCGCGGGTTTGGTGGTGTACTTGTTTGCGAGAGCTGCGGCGCGCATCGCGCTGCAGCGGTGGCGGAGCGATGGCGAGCAGACGCGGCTGACGGATATGCCGCGCACTGACGATGGCGACCTTCGTGGTGGAGACGCACCGCTGCTGCTTCCGCTGCGCGTGCCGCTGCGCGCGCGCGCGGGCGCGCCGCAGCAACGCGCCGCGCCGCGCGCGCCCGCACGCGCCGCTGTGAAGCGCGCGCGCGGCGCGGACGGCTCGGCGCGCACGAAGCGACGCCGAACGGCGGCGGCGCGCGCGCGCTCGCTGGACGCGCTCATTGTGGACAACGTGCTGCGCGCGTCGTCGCGCGTGCCGAGCAGCGGCGGCGGCGGTGCGCGCGCGATGGCGCGCGGGGTGATAGACGCGCGGCTGCGAGAGATTGTGGTGGACTGGCTGATGGAAGTGGGCGCGGAGTACGGCGCTTCTGCCACCACGCTGGCGCTGGCGGTCAACTACCTGGACCGCATGTTGCGCAGCTGCGCGCTGACGCGCCACTCGGTGCAGCCCGTGGCGGTGGTGTGTATGCTGCTGGCGTGTAAGATGGATCACTGTGAGCCGCCGTCCATGCTGGACGGCGTGGCCATGTGCGATCGCTCCGCGGACACCGCTACGCTGCTGGCGCTGGAGACGTCCGTGTTGCTGCGTCTAAACTTTGAGCTCAACGTGTTCACGCCGTGTTCCGCGCTGCCCGTGCTGCTGCGGCAGCTTCTGCCGCGCGACAGCTACCAAAGCGCCATGGCGCTGGCGCACGTTCTGGCGCACGTGGCCATGCTGCTGTCGTCGCTGTCCGCGCGCGCGCCCGCCACCGTGGCGCTGGCGTGCGCGCTGCTGGCGATGCATCTGGTGCGCGCGTCGGACGACGCGGCGCTGGGCGAGTGCGCGCAGTGCGTGCGACGCGCCATGCACGCGCCGGCGGTGGTGGAGGTGGCGCTCATGGTGTGGCGCAAGTGGAGCGCGCTGTGGCACAGCGCCGACGCGCGCTCCACGCGATGGCTGCTGCGACGGTGGCCGCACGTGCGCCCGCACTCGTACGCCGAGCGCGGCGCGCCGCCGTTGACGGAGCGAGCGCTGCGCGACGCGCTGCTGGCGCGCATGCCGCGCGCGTGCGCGGCGGCCGCGCGCTCGTCGCTGCCGCTGCTGGCGGAGACGGAGGCGGGCGCGGAGGCGCAGACGGAGGTGGGGGCGGAGGCGGAGGCGGAGGCGGAGACGGGGGTGGAGGTGGATGAGGAGGTGGATGAGGAGGCGGGCGCGGAAGTGAGGGCGGAGGTTGGGGAGCACGGTTGATGGCGGCTGGTGGCTCGCCGTGATGCGCTGGCGCGCTCGCATTGGCTCGCGTGGCGACGTGGCGCGCGCGCATGCGTTGCGCTGCATGTGTGCGTTGCGCGCTGCTGCGCCGCAGCTTTGTTCACCGTCGGTTTGTGTTGGCGAGCGCGCAATCTCCGCGAGACGCGTGCATGGCCATCATCGCAGTTGAGCTGGCTCCCCTTAAAAACCGCCTCGCTCCTTCGTGCCGGGGCTGCATGTCTCCCGCGCGTGTTGACTTCTTGCTGTTGTTTTCTAACTGCTCGTTCGTAAAAGAATAACTGCTCCAGCTTGACCAAAAAAGAGCATGGCCGCCAACGGAAACGGACATAGTAATGGCGCCGCGGCGCACGGCTTGCCGGGCACTGCGTTTGCGGCGTCGCAGCCGGCGCCGACGGTGGCGCCGCTGGATGCTGGCGGAGAGGCGCGCACCGCTACGTACGCCACAAAGGTGGGCCTTGCGCAGATGCTCAAGGGCGGCGTCATCATGGATGTGGTCACGCCCGAGCAGGCGCGTCTGGCAGAGGCCGCCGGCGCGTGCGCCGTGATGGCGCTGGAGCGCATCCCCGCCGACATTCGTGCCAATGGTCAGGTGGCACGCATGTCTGACCCGGGCATGATCAAGAGCATTCAGAACGCGGTGTCCATCCCGGTGATGGCCAAGGCGCGCATCGGGCACTTTGTGGAGGCGCAGATTCTGCAGGCTGTGGGCGTCGATTACGTGGACGAGAGCGAGGTGCTCACGCCGGCGGACGAGTTGCATCACATCGACAAGCACGCGTTTGCGGTGCCGTTTGTGTGCGGCTGTCGCAACCTGGGCGAGGCGTTGCGTCGTATTGCGGAGGGCGCGGCGTTCATTCGCACCAAGGGAGAGGCGGGCACGGGCAACGTTGTGGAGGCCGTGCGCCACGCGAGAGAGGTGAACGCGCAGATCCGCCGCGCGAGCAGCACGCCGGACGACGAACTGTACACGTTTGCCAAGGAGATTGGCGCGCCGCTGGAGCTGCTGCGCCGCACCAAGCAGCTGGGAAGGCTGCCGGTGGTGCAGTTCGCCGCGGGCGGGGTGGCCACGCCGGCGGACGCGGCGATGATGATGCAGCTGGGCATGGATGGTGTGTTTGTGGGAAGCGGCATCTTCAAGAGCGACAACCCCAAGAAGAGGGCCGAGGCGATTGTGAAAGCGGTGACCAACTTCAACAACCCCAAGATACTGGCGGCGGTGTCGGAGGACCTTGGCGACGCGATGGTGGGCATCGAGATGGACCAGCTGGTGCAGAAGTGGGCGGCCGACTCGCGGCACCAGACGCACTAGACGCCGTGGTGCAGCGCGACGAGCTGCGCTTTCTTGACTTTTTGAGGATGTGTGTGTTTTTTTTTATTAACGACGTTCGCAGCTACTCCATGATTTGCAGCTTGTACGAGTCTGCCACGGCCCTCATCACCGGCTCGCTTGCCTTCCAGTTCTCTTCTCTGGCCTGCGCTGTGAGCGTGAGCAAGTACCTGCCCGGCTGCAATGAAAATACAGTGAGCAGATGTCTCTTCACGCCTCGAGAGGTGATTGTGTACTCGAAGATGTAAGCATTCTTGGTCGTGTCCGTCTCGTACGCAATGAGACTGCCCTCAATGTCCTTGCCTCTCTTGGGGATGATCGTTTCCTGCGACAGCGACATTCAATTCCAGCACTTTGTTAGCCTCAAAACGCAGTCACTAAAGAAAAGAAAATGTCAAACAACGTACCAGCACATTGTCAAGCGTGCCGAAAGAGGTCAGCTTCTGAAAGTCGCCCGGCACGGGCGTGGCCACCATGTTTATGTTGGAATCACCGTCCTCATCGTTCACGAACACCGTGGCCACGCGGAAGGAGGAAAGCCCTGCCGTTGAGCGCGACCATCCTTGTGGCGGCGATGCGAACGAGTATCCGTACTCGTCGCTCTTCTCGAGCGCGCCCAGCTTCACGGCGCTGGCCTCGACGGCGTGCGCGCGCTCCGAACGCGCGCTTGGAGCGGCGGCGAGTGCGGCCAGCAGCTGCAGCACTGAGCGCCGACTGAAGAGCGTGGGCGGGGCATGGGGCGGCTGGCACGGGGCGCAGGCGAGACGGGCGCGGTTCGCTTTTGCTGGCTGGTGAACAGCGCTGAGGTTGCACACAAACGCACACATCTTCTCTACGCCGGTTGATGCTGATGCCGCATGCTGCCGAGCTCGTGAGCACACAACACCTCGCTCGAGCTTGAAGCCAACATTCAGAACGCCACGTGTCGCGGTTTAATTTCAGATGCACACAGCGTCCTGTCATGCCCCCGTCAAGTTCCGCCGCCGTCGTCTTCTCCACGACGTTGTCACGGTCTCCGCGAGCCGAACAGTGCGCGCCGTCAACAACAAACTTGCGTTATCTCTTCACGGTACAATGCGACGCCGTGCGGACTGTCCGCCGCAGTATTCACTTGCGCTGCTAGCACACCGTCACTGCTCATGATGCCCACTCCAGCTACCGGCGTGAAGAGCCACACAGTCGAACATGCCCCCGATGAGCACCCCCACCAATCCTCACATCCTTTCACGTATCCCACGCGATTAGGCGCAGCTGCTTACGATCAGAATCACATCTTGAAAAGCCTAAGAAAAGTGGAGCAGGGATTACGCGCACGACTGCTGTCCATTGCGCATGATGCTTGCATTGCGTTGCAAATCTATCAGTCTCTCTTTCCAGACGAGCACATCCCACTGTTTGCAAACGCGCGCGCGGGAAGCTGGTACGTGCCGCCATTACTCCGGGGCCAGTGCCCGACGTATACGGCTGCCTTCAAAAGCGCTGATGGTCATTATGGCCAGTGGAGCAGTTCTTTGAGAAGACCAAACATGCACGTTCTGCAGGCGGCTCTAGATTCTGGAGCTGTGGTGATTGTGGACGTAACACGCCGTGGAAAACGCTTCCCAGATAGCTTTATGAAGACTATTCCAATCTGGTGCGCCGTTATGAACAACATCGCGGGATTGTACTCATGTACATTGTGTCAAGATGCACAAAGCTTATGTGAGGACTGCGGTCGAATACATGTGCACCCAGATGTTCCTGAATCTGAGAGAGTGCACATTCAGAGCCGACTGCCGGAGTGGCTCAAGCACTGGCGTCGTTCCATCCACACGTTGCAAAGTGCAGTTCCTGTCTTGCACAACTCGAACAAAAGGCGCCATGCAAAGCCGTTGCGTCCCATTTGGATTAGTCCACAAAGCAGCTTATGGCAACACGGTGTACCACTTCACGAATTAGAGTTCACACCCATTGTTTGCGTTTCTGCCAGCAAAGTGGTTCCAGACGGGGAACGATCTTTCATAGAACCATTGTTAAATCACCACAAAGTATGTGGTGTCGATTTCCCGCCGCGGCCTGTCGGTTTTGCGTATGTTCAGGGGGCAGGAGATGATGAAGAAGCGTGGTGTTGTGGACTGTCCCCGCTTCTCTTTTGGGTCCACTTTGAACGATTACTCACTGTGGCTTACGGAGAAGGACAACCTGGGAGTGCCATGCATATCGAGGACAAAATAAAGAAAGAGATTGCCTGCGTGATATCAGAAGCGAACACAGTCTCACAACCGTCGTACCACCTGAGGAACGAACCCC
The DNA here is from genome assembly GCA_030374735.1 of Gracilaria caudata. NCBI lineage: Eukaryota > Rhodophyta > Florideophyceae > Gracilariales > Gracilariaceae > Gracilaria > Gracilaria caudata. Next base: position 66,159 of record JASCIV010000014.1, read on the forward strand.
AAGGCCATGATATTGGTAGAAGCATATGGTCCTCGCGCATTATGTTACGGCGGACATCACTGCAGGATCTGCCCCATTTGCTTCGTCTGGCGTCGGCACAAGGGCTACACGTGATAGTCATGGGGGCAAGTTCTGACATGGTGCGCAAGAACAACGAAGATTCGAAAAGTCAAACCGCTCTCACCTCTGGAGAAGTGGACTGGATGCCGTTAGTGGACAGAAAGGGTAAGATTGACTTCAAGTACGCATTTGGGAGGGCGCTAGGACCATGTCTGTCTCGCCTCCAAGAGTTCTGCTTAGAGAAAGAAAAGAACGTCTTAGTTTGCAGTACGGACAAGAAGGGTGACTGGTGTGCGGGGTTGGCAATTGCCTGGCTTGCTTGGCACTGTAAATCCACCCGAGGTGATCAAGACGGAGAACAATCCAAACTTGCACACCAAGCCGGTTACTCAGTTTCGTTTCCGAGAAAGGAACGAATTGGCTACATAGACAAAGAAAGGATTCACAGCATAATGCTTCATTTTATGAGTAGCTTCCCAGAGTTTGAGCTTTCTCGGGCGACACTCAAACAGCTCAACCGCTTTTTCAGCTCACCGTTTCCATCTTCGTCGCTGGTCACGGTAAACACAGACAAATAGATCGGATCATGAGTCTCGGTGAGAGGCACTCCTAGCGTGCTCTTCGCCGAGAAATGCAGGGAGTCGATTCCAGATACGGTATACCCTAAAATATTACTACCTTCTGGTATATTCCGGTTCTTTCGAAACCTTCATAGCTATAGCTGTTGGAGGATCCTCCAAGGCTAGTCCGTACAACAGGCTTTCATTTTCACGATCGTGTGACTGAGACCACATGCTCAACATGCTCAACCGTTATGGAGTCACTTCGAATTTACAAATAGCATCGTCTGAAGGTTCACTCGAGGAACCTTTGTGCTGGAATAGAGTTCCGTTTTCGCTTCACACTTGTGTGGGAATCTCGTAGAAGGGGACGTAATTGTAAAGAAAGCCGGTGCTGATACCTGCAGTTTCCGAGAAGAGCACGGTTTGCATGATTTTAGAAGGTTGCAGATAATTACAACGGCGATGCACAATGTTTTTTTCTGTGTGATGGGCTCGGAGAATATAACACTTGCTTGACTATACAAACACGCTGTTCCCTTCTGCGGAGGCAAACTGCCATTTGGAGATATTCTTACATATTTCAGTGGTCACTTGCTTATACGTTAACTCGAAACTGTGCAAGAAGAGATTAGAATCTTTTAGTTATGGCGATAGGGTGGTAAACAAAGAAGGTAAAGCAATTGTACACTGTTGATTAGTAGCATATTAGGTTGCAATATCGTGTTCCGGGAGACTTTGTACACGAACATAAAGAATTGTAAACTTCCCGTGTGGGAACCGTCATGGTTTGTGCGAAAACAAAGATTAAGCCCAAAAACTACGTACTGTCACTGGAGCTGGTGTCCAAGACTCTAGCAGCAGCGTGAATAGCGTCAATTGCTTCAGAGTTGGCTGGGAAGCGAGATCGCAACCCATCAATAAGCTCATCGACACAATGGAGGTCACGCGTGGTGCGTGCCCGGATGAGCACAGCAACGCAGGCGCTGACGCACTCCATGACATCCGCACGGACCGGGGTGGGAGCTGACTTGATCCCATTTTCAGGATGCAGCTTTGCGAGCGCAGCTTTGGTGAGAGCTTTAGCTAACAAGGCTGTGCCAGTGGCGCTACGAAACTCAACGTTTTTAGCCATGTTCTCTGGGCGTAATTGAGGTGATCGTGGCACGGTCCCCCCAGGAGAACCGCCTTCCCTCTTTGTCAGGATTGGGGAGGCAGGGCCCATCTTGAGCAAGGATACAGGCGCAGCAGACTGATACTTCTGTGGCGTCTCATCGAATTTCGCTGATTCCATATCCGCACTGATATATAGGTTCGGCGGAGATGGATGTGGGGTGGAGCGATCAGGCTCAATGTGCATGTTGATCTCGGCGTTGACTTGGTCGAGAGCGGCGAGAATGGAATCGAATTTGGCCTGAGTGGCGGCAGATGGCGGTTCTCCCGGTGTGGTGGTAGTGGACACCGCATCATTGAGCAATTTCAAGGAGGAAAGGAGCTGCTCCTTACGATCGAGGAGTTGCATCGATTCAGCGATTCGATGGAAATCAACCTCACACTCATAGCCTTCAGCACACTCGCTTTTAACTTCAAGTGTCTTGCGAGGCGATATGAGCGTGGGTCGCGGCGATTGATACAACTGAATAACGCTTTGTGAAGCTTCGGGAAACTGGGAAAAGTCGAACACGGGTGTTGGCATGACAGATGGGGAGAAAGGAAATGGCGGTGAACTGGGAGAGCGCGTTAGGGAATGAGCGTTTGGTAGCAGTGGGGAATGAGCAAGAGAATCGGAAGCACTGGACGACGACGGGTGCAGCATGACATCCAAGTCTGACACAATGCGTTCCGTGGCGTCATCTTGAAAGCGAATACGGTTCTGACTATCGGCTTCCAAAGAGAGGAAAATTGCTGGACGAATGTGCAGCTGAGCCAGTTTCTGGCCATTGAGCGGGGAAGAAAACGTGCGGACGAGAACCTGGGCACCGCGCTGCAGCGGAGTTGGAGGGGCACATCGATGGCGCGACCACCAGTTCTGCGGCAGTGTATCGCCGGTAGTAGGGTCGGTGGAAGGAAGCAAATCGAGACCGCGCAGCACACGACGCGCATCGTTGCGAAACATAGCAAGCTCCTGACGCTCAGCGAATAAGAAGGCGGAGGAGAAGCGACGCGGCTGCACAAAACCGCCAGGCAACATGTTGCACATGGCGGCGCGAATACGCGCCAATTGCAGACGAGTGAGGCGAGCCGAAAGCATATCGGAGAGTTGCACCATACGACTAGCCACGACGGCGTGGAAGTCGGAGTGGGTGAAGTATGGCTCGTCGATTGCGCTCTGAAACCACTCGGCATGCGCCCAGTGCAATGCGCGAGGCGAGGCTGCGACGCGCTCAGCGGCGGACGGCGAGCGCGCGCGCTTCTTGGGTGGCGGCTGCGGAGGCGCACTCTTCCGACGCATGACGCACGAAAGCGAAGACGAGGCCGGGGTTCGTCAGGGCGGGATGCGGAGCGCGGCTTTGCCACGCGGAGAATGGCGCGCTTTTGCCTTGCGTTTTGGCAGGAGTAGCGACACAATCGCTGGAAACGCAACGCGCGAGCGACACGAAGCGCCAAGCGCTGCGCGAGAGCGCTCGCGCGCTCAAGTGCACCGCCAAAACCAGAAACCAATGCACGCACTTGCGCCTTGATCTGTGAGGCGCGCTGTCAGCACGTGGCTTACACACCACCCCACCACTCTCACTCGTGTCTGCGCTGGCCACACGTCACGCGCGCCAACCTTCCAGCTTCGATCTACAGCTTCGGGGGGAGAACAACCAGGCTGGCATTCGCATCGCCGGCATCGCCGACATCTCCGTCGCGCCGCATTAAATACCTTCATTCCCGAAACTTGCTTACCGCGTCATGTCTCTCTTCAAAAGAACCGCCGCACAGGTCGAAGAGCTCGAAGCAGCCCATAGCGCTCTCGCCGACTCCACGCAACCCATACAGAAACGCAAGAATGAGCTGACCTCCATCCAGACCAAGCTTGCTGAACTGCAGCCAGCGGTACAGAAGTTCGTTGTCAAAGCTGACCAAGGAGAGAAGGATCCCAACAAGCGCGTCTACGGCCCCTCTATGGTAGTAAAGATTCGCGACCTCAGCGCCAAGCTCACCGCTCTTTCAGAAAATGTTACATCTGTCGCTGCTACTGTTGACGTTGAGTTTACTGAATACGAGAAGCAACTTGAACTGCAGCACGAGAAGCAGCGAGCTGAGGAGGAACGTTTGCAGATAGAAGAACAGAAAAGAATCGAGCAGCAGCGTATTGAGGATGAGAAACAGGCGAAGATTTTGGAGGAGCAGCGGAAAAAGGAGGAGCAACAGCGACTCGAGAAGGAGAAGGCAGAGAAAGAAGCTGCCTCAAAACTTGCACAAGAAGAGGCCCAGCTTAGGGAGCAACAACGTAAAGCTCAAGAGAAAGAGGAAGCTGAACGAAAGGAAAGAGAGCAACAGCAACTACGCGAGAGACAAGCCGCAGAAGAGGCCAAACGCGAAGAAGAGCAGCGAAAGCAAGCTGAGGCGGCATCCAGTGGCATCTCTCTCACCGTCAAGACGACTCGAGGCAAATCCATGCCGTTGCACAATGTGCCTCCTTCATGTCACGTGCATGAGCTCAAGGAAATCATCGAAAAGGCGCATGGAGTACCCAAGATCGCGCAACGCCTCATCTTTCAAGGACGATTGCTTTCAGATGCAAAGACTATTGATAAGTTCAACGTCAAAGATGGCTGCGCAGTCCATCTTGTTGAGAACAGTCGCGCAGCTACATCCGCGTCATCCGCTACCACTCCCAGTGCCCCGAAACCGGTTGTTCCCCCAGGAACTGTTTGCCATCTTGCTAATGGAAGGCAGCAGTTTGATTCTATCTTACAAAACTGCGCGAATCATCGCCTCGTCGTCGTCGATTGGTTTGCTCCCTGGTGCGGACCATGCCGTATGATCGCTCCTGTCTTCGAACGTCTTGCTAACCGATTTTCTGACGTCACTTTTGTTAAAGTTGATACCGAGGCAACTCCCGCAAACGCCGAGCTCGCTAGTCAATCTGGAATATCCGCCTATCCAACGTTTCATTACTACATTAACTCGCGCTGCGTGCATTCGTTCTCTGGAGCAAATGCCACCAACATAGAATCAGGCATCCGTACATATCGCACTCAGGTATCCCCATCTGCTACCACTTCGTCGGCCTCGGGTTCGCGGCCATCCGCAGGGCCTTCTCCCCGGGGACAACTCACAAGAAACGTGCTCAGAGCGCTTACCACCCTTAAACAAAACTGTTCGCAGCAGGATTTCATTGTCGCTGTTAGAACGCTTCTCACCTTCGTTCGCAATGTTGTCAATAACCCTGGTCAAGGGAAGTACCGTAAGGTCCGCACTGGAAATTCTACTTTTCAAACCAGACTAGCCAGCAAGCCTGGTGGTACCGATGCAATGCTTGCGTTTGGTTTTCAACGAGTCCAAGAGAACGGAGAGTCGTTCCTTTTACTATCTGAAGAAGCAGCCGCAAACCCCGAATTAAGCACTATTAATACGCAGCTTGAGCAGGCGTTGGCCGCGGCCGGGGGTGCAGCTGCTCCACAGTCTTCTCAACCGCGACCCGCCGCAACGCCTTCTCCTGGAACAGGAGCGACAAATAACATGGGATTCAACCCTCTAGCCGGTATGATGGGTGGTGGTGTCCCCCCTGGTCTTGGTAACATGATGGGTGATGAGACAACGCAGTCCCTTGTTGCCCAAATGCTTGCGGATCCTAACTTTATGCAAATTGCTCAAGAGATTACTGCTGACCCTGCTGCAATGCAGCGACTGGCGGAAGCCCACAGAGCAATGACGAACGGGGATTTCGCCGCCATGCAAAGACTGCAGAACGATCCCGCTCTCATGCGGCTACAGGCAGCAATGGCATCTAATCCAACAGTCATGAACGAAGCAATGCGCCAGTTGGCAACTGGTATGGGTAATCCCTTCCCTGGTGCGCAAATGCCTCCTGCAGGAACACCAGGTTTCAATGCTGCGACACAACCTAATCAAACCCAGATGCCTTCAAATCCTCCACCGGCCGCATATCCTGGAGCTCCAACTACCGTTGAGGAAGAGGAACGATTGTTACAGGAAGCGATTCGTTTGTCAATGCAAGATGCAAGCACCGATAGCAATCAGAATTCAGAAGAAAAGAACGAAGAACCCGACCCATCGAAGCAGAACTAAGCTCTGATAAGCACATATTGTCATACCTGCTCACATCTAAGTTCGATCCAATAAATCGTAAGTCTTCGTGGAAGAAGACTCCACAAGCGTTTGTGTCGAGGAAGACAATGTTCTTTATCTTTAGCATTGATTCACTTATTTACAGAGCGGCAATCCTCGTACCTTCTGACCGTTTAATTCACCGACATGTCGTTGACGTTGGAGAAGCATCATGAAGTCTGCTCTTGGACGCGTAAGTTACCAAGTGCAAATCGAAATAGATTGCATTATGTGCTTTCAACTGTCATTCCATTCAAGGATATCCTAATTCCTTTTTGCTAGGGTTAGAAGTTCTAACTCAGAACGACATACGAAAAGCTGTGATAGGAATGAGAACACAGCGTCCATAAAATGAAGATGTACAAAGAAGTACGAAGGGTACATATCTTCAAGACCAGCGCAATACCTTATATCCACGGGCTCATGGCGATTCAGAGTATTACTATCAGGGGTTATGAGTGGTGTCCCAATGATGCAAGATCATGAAGCTCATAAACACGAATCACGTCATGTCATAACTTCCGAATGAAGCGGCTTGGAGGTCTTGTTCCCAGTCATCTTCTTCTTCCAAATGTTCTTCCGAGCTCCCTCCAGAATCCGAATCGACCTCCATGAACTGTGCCATCCTCTCGATATCTTACCTTAGAGGGTCCTGCGCTGTTGAAATCTGCCAATCCTGGAGCATCGTCGAACGGCTGTCCAGTGCCGTGTGCTGCTGGCTCTTCAAATCCATGCGACGAGTCTCTTCCCATGGTTGCTCCACTTGCCGTGAGCTCCGAGATCCTCGACGTCATAACCGTCTTGGCACGAGGGGACATAGCTTGGTCTCGATTCCTTTGCCCGCGATGCTCGATTACTACCGGAGGAGGCCTCGTCACTTCTCGATGGCCTCTTGGTACCGCTTCATCGAACATTTGGCCATTTGGTCCCGCTAGGGTTGTTCCAAGCACTGTGTGGCCTCTGTTGACTGTACCCCGTGACCGATTCATTGAAGCTGCATGTTTCGCAGGCAACCCGTCAGATTCGCCTTGTCCTTGTCGATATCTTAGGCGACTGCTTGTCGATCCAGCCGACCGGTTAAGCGATAGATATGGTGCCGATGTGAACTGATTCTCGTTTTTGGATTCAGCGCCAGTTGCAGTAATAGGGCTCCTCAAGGCCTGGCCAGACGGTGATGTTATCGGGGAAGATTCTGGTATTGTTGTTTGTATGGCTACGCGATTTTCTTCTTGTGCTCGAGCCGCCAACACGAACGCGGGAACTTGAGTCGCATTTTTCATAGCCTGCAGTTCTTGTTCGGCGTTTGAGCTATGTCTTTTCAGAGAACTCGGCCGCGAACCACGTCTGCCGCTGGCTGGGGTCACCGGTTTGTCATGAACCCCTCTGGTTGATGTAGGGAAGACCAGAATCATAACCGTGTTATGATGTTTTGCCCCTGCAGAGGCTGCAGCTTGCACGACCCTCTTCGACGCCATTCTTGGAGTGTCTCCACGTCGTAGCGAGTCCCTGATTGTTTGCACAACTACCTTATTGGGCAAGTTCTCCCACACTTCGGCTGTTGCCATGACGAGAAACTCATCTCGCGACGATAACTTCCGCTGGTAGATGTCTGGGACAGATATTATGATGTCTTCCGTCATTCTTCGGTTTGGAAACGTTATGTGCTTCCTGTCCTTTAGCTCAAGATCTCCAATAGATCTTGTAATAGGGATAAGGTTGTTGACCTTCCCATCTTGAAAGTAACCTCCAGCGTTTGCCACTCTTGAAACCTCTTCGGCGTTTGATCCGTCATGTTCTTGCGTAATGGCTTGAGCTCCGTCTTTTGTCGCAAGAACTGCCCGAGAGTTTCCTATGTTTGCTATAAAGAGATCTTGGCCACGTATCATGGTGAACAGCAGAGTCGTTCCATAATATGCGCGATCAAGAGCTGACTTTGCCAAAACAAACGCTTCTAACGCTTGGCATGCGTTGCGGATTGCAGATTCGGGGTCCCTCTTCAGCACAGAATCTGTTAATAATGTAGGAACAAAGTTTCTGGCACACAACTCCGCTGCCGCCACTCCACCATGTCCGGCAAAGATACCGTATGTTGCGACCTGAACGGGAGTGCGATGAACTTCAGATACTGTGCGTGTCTCATCCGGAATCCTTCTGCTCCTTGAGGCTGAGAATATTCCGCATTCTACCGGGTCATCATACAGCAAATGGCGACGATGTTTTGATCTCTCGCGACTCATTTATTACCTTTCCAATCTGAAATGTTCTTCCCCACCCGCTAGTAAGTGTGACCCAAAAGAGTCGAAGTCGTTCTTCCAAAGTGCTTGACACAGATTGACGTTCTTTTCGTCTGGGAACTTCAAGAAAACTGTACGTTCTTCTAGGAGTGGGTATTAGCCCCCTAATCAAAGATGAGCCGGCTACTCCAAAGTTCTAATACTTACGCAGCATGAGAAACATTACCCTGAATGTGAATAAACAGAAGGCGTTGCTCTGGAATCGGGGCCGGAGCAAGCGAAAGAAGAGAGAAAGAGTTCATGACATTCTAGTTATCCGAAGGCCTCGGGCCAACCAGCTCCTGAATTCGTTACGTCGCTCTTTGATAAATATGCTGATATCGCGTGCGAGGACTCAGCTAAACTTGTGCACTGGGCCCAATAGTCAGATTTTGTAACCGGGGCGACACAGCAAAAGTCCAAGGCAGCTCCACGCATGGCCTCTCTGGTGTGGCTTACTTTGACGACTGGAATTCTTTGCCACTTCTTCTGGCCCGCATAGCTGCAATCACACTATCGTATATTTCCTGCGTTAGTTCCAAGGTGCTCATACACAGACGTCATTCTAAGGCTTCTCATCGGAGCTGGTCGTCAATTTTGTGCCCGTGAAGCTGTGTACTAAATAAGATCAGATGGTCGAAAGATTGCCCGCGACACGAACTTATAATGCCAAATGCCCACTATGGTCCGCTCAGGTTTATTGGTTTCATCAACAACCCTGACCTTCTTCCTGTTCGCTCTTTGACCAAAAGTACAATGCCATGATGCTCAGGTTGAAAAGCATGTTCTTCACGAGGTATGCATGCTCGTGCAGCATTTGTGGGGGCCAGACAGTTTTCGCCTAGAAGTCATACATAGCGCGGAACAGTATGGACATAGAGCTGCAAAAGAGGAATTCCTGAACATATCATAATGCTAGCTTTTCATGTTTCAAACTATTTCCTCAATTCAGAAAACCCATCCGAAACAGAAAGCAGAAAGGCTTAAATTGTTACCAAGAGAGAGAGTTACCCTTGACCTTTGTATATTGTTCCAACACCTCACAGGTTCGATTTTGCTGTAGCACAAGGAATCCTCAACAGTGGCAAACAGGTGTTGTATGGCCAGACGAGAAGAAAGAAGAAGGAACAGATAGCAAGCTGAGCGGAGAGTCCTCGACAGTGATCCATAACTGTCGTACAGACTGTACAGTACGCGGTTCGTAAAAGAGAGCGAAAGAGAGAGATCTACCCTTCGTATAATGATAAAAACTGTACTTTGCAAATGTCTTTGCCCACACGAGAAGTGTGATATGCGCAACAGTAAGGGGAGTTCTCCTTTTCGAGCGCAAGAGAGCAAAATGCAAAAGATCTGCCGTCGTTCGTCCTAAAAAAGCGACTTCGATCGTCCTAAAGCGACTTTGATCGTGGCTTCAGATTGAGATTCACGTCATTTTCGCTTTGTTGATGCATCTTCTCACGTCAATTCGTTGGACTACCTTGTACATTCGAAACGCATTTGCAACAACAATCTGGACAATGTCTTCGGAATCAAAACCCCCAATCGCCTCCTTGATACGCCGTGAAGCCAGAGCACACACATGCGTTGGAGGCAGGGCAGATCTATCTCGTATAAAAACGCTTGCCTCAACTAGATGGCTGAAGTTGGAAACAGTATCATATCGCTTTGATCATGACAAACCAACAGAATTTCCGCGAAGATGGGATGTGGTAAATCGCACCACACGCACTGGTGTTGGCGTCGATGCCGTCGTCGTCCTGGCACGCCTTCGTTTAGCAGATGACATGCTCCGCGTTCTGTTGGTGAAGCAATTTCGACCACCTCTTAACGCTGTTAGCGTTGAATTACCAGCTGGCCTTGTTGGCGAAGGAGAAACTCTCGAGCAGGCTGCATTAAGGGAGCTGAAAGAGGAAACTGGGTTCCGTGGTCGCGTTTGTCGTATGCATTCAGGTGCAGCACTGTCACCAGGTTTAAGCGCGGAGAATGTGGCCCTGGTTGAAGTGGACATTGATGGAGCAACTGAGGGACAAAAACTTGAAGGAAGTGAGAATATCGAAGTCGTAAGTGTGCCTTTGAACCGACTGGAAGAGGCGTTAGACCATATGGTCCAGTCTGAAGGGGTTGTCGTCATGCACGCTGTCTCAACTCTAGCAGTGGGGCTGAGGCTGGGGTTATCGCCGCGGTAGCGTTAGGCTACAAGATCGTCCACACAGCTCAGTGTGACTGGCGTACACCCGAATGTGGAAACACCAGCATTTGTAAAGCGCGAAGCGCCTACTGAGTGCGTCGGACCTCTTAACTTCTTACTCTTCAACCTGACTTCGTTGCTTGCGGGGTACAACGTATCTATTCTTGAAAATGCGAAATACTTCAAGAGAGATTGGCACGCAACGAAATGACTAGAATCTACCTTTGGTACATGCCGTAGCGTATAGCCTGGGGCAACACGACTTCTTGTTTGTGTGCTTCTCCTGTTATATGCGCATCTTGACCCAACGGCGTTTGACTGGGACTTCACCGATGCTGTATCATGCGATGGGGGTAGCGCTAGCTCAAAACACGATTGGGAGCCAGCCCACCGGCGGAGCGCTTATACTGTATAACACAGGGGTTGGTGCAATCCGATTGCAGCCAATTGCAATCTACCTTCAAGTTTCCAATCTCGATTGCAATCCCCTTCATCTTCCGCAATCCTAATTGCAATTATTGAGTTCCGCAACAATCGGATTGCAATCCAGTATCATTTCTGCAATCGAATTGCAATCGCAGCACATCTTAACCAAAACAAGAGACAACAATCTTTACCGAAGGACTTAAACACGTTACTAAACTACGCACAAACACTTTCCACATTCTACTTCAGAAGATAAACAGCTTTCTGGACAAGCTCAGCGTCCCAAAACCTTTCATTGACTCTTAAAAACAATATAGCTTAGAAAAGTTGCGATTCAGTTTTCATGCGGTTCTGAGTCAAGATATTATTCGCGATCGACCACAAACGTCCCACCTCGGCAGTAGAACCCAATATAAAATCACAGTTTCCGTAGACAGCTCGCGTTGTCGAATGTTCTTACGCATCGTAAGGTGCCACGGGATTGCAATCCGATTGCAATTCGGTTCACTATCTGCAATCGGATTGCAATCCTGCCGTTAAACAGCACAGCAATCTTGATTGCAATCACGCTGTGGTGAAGCAATCTGTGCTTGCAATCTGTGATTGCAATCGATTGCATAAGCAATCGATTGCAACCAACCCCTGCTTATACACCAAAGGCGCTCCAATTTTCTTACTCCATCAGCAGCCCTCTGAAGCGTGGGCGGTCTCGCTTCCCTTTCGGTCGCCGCCCGCTCATCACCCAGCATTGAATGCAAAACGGCGTCCGAATTCGCCTCAATCCACTCGGTGGACACCAGCTCAACATTCGTTAGGCGCAGTGGCTGTACTTCCCGACTTCTGCCACGCCGTCGGTAAGCGACGACGACGACGACCAACCGACCTCGCCAACTTCGCAACCGCGTCCTCGCACACGCGCTGTCGTCGATGACTACGACTACGAGGACGACTTCATTGATGACGGCGATATCGACCAACCCGACGACGACGACAAGCAGCAAGCAGAGTTTGTTGGATTCGGCGGCTTCTGGGTCGGTTCGGACGACGCTGCCAAGGATCACCCTGTGGTAGATGGAGATCGTCTTGGAAACGTCGTCCTGGAAAAGCTACCTCTGCGACATACGCGACCTGCTTCGCAGTCTCAACCGTCTCCACCAACTCCAAACGCAGCACCTCTTCAACTGCATGGGGACGCACAACAGCCATTACCCTCCAGTGGAGGTGGAGCATCCTCGCACCCCGCTCCAGACGCGCCCCCGAATCCCCGCAACACGAAAGCTTCGCCTGCAAGTTCAACAGCGGCTGCTGTCACGAATGCCGCCTCACATGCTGTTCAAAAACCCCCAGCTCAGACGAAAATGGCCCCGATACCAAACAGCATGCAGCACATCGACCATGCTAAGCAGCAGCGCCCTGTTGTGCCCGCATCCACTGGTGCCAACAAGGCCCCGAATATGAAGAGCGTAGGGTCGGGGCCCGTAGCAGCTCGGTCCGCAGCGAACAACGGCCAATCGGCAAGCTCGTTGAACAATCATGTCAAAGAAGTGACTGTGACTGCGAAGGCGGGTGCAGCGGTAAACGCCACAGGTGCAGGGGCTACGAAAACTTCAACGTCATCGCGTTCAAGCAAATCGGCACAGGCTCTAGAAGCATCGCTGAAGGCATTGCAGCACTTCAGCGCAATGAAGTTTAGTGATAAGAAACCCAAGCTGAATGATCCTGTGATGCAAGAACATTTACATACGCTTCTGCGTACGGCCATTTCAGCTGGAGAGGCCAAATTGTTCTCGGATATTATGAGAGAAAAACGAGTAGTTGCACTTTCTGACGAGCTATGGACCACAATGAACAAGTGTCTACGAACGAAACGAGCCAATCTTGAGACATTAGGACACGCATTGATATGGAGTGCTAGAGAGAAACAGCGCGAGAAAGAGGTGGCCAAAGTGGAGGAGATACTGAAAGGATATCTGCAGGCGAAGCGAGGAGGAGCAGAAGTTGTGCGCGTGGAATGGAGTGATGAATTGCGAGAGATGCTTTTCGAGTGGTTCGGCAAGAAGAAGGAGCTGCTAGCGGCGCGAAATCAACTGGGCAGTCGGGTGAAGAGCGTGAAAAAAAGTGTCAACAGTTGGGTAGCGTCGCTAAAGAAGAGCGCTTTCCAGGGGTTCTCAGTGGCGGAGGAGGAAATCATTCGCGCGTTCCGTGCAGTAGAGGAGAAAAACAAGGCCAAAAAAAGGAAACGCGAGGAGGAGCGCGGGCTTCCCAAGAAGCCGAAGAAGGAGCGCGCGGACAAGGAGGGGGCGCCACGCGGCGAGGGTGGCGGAGCGGCACGCGGCAGCGGCCCAGTTGCCAACGGAGAGGTGATCGAGTTGGACTGACGCTCCGCTCACACGCCAACACGACTGTAAGCGCGGAAGCGAGCGAATGGGCGTGCGCCCGCGGTTGGTCGTGCGGCAAGTGGCGGCGCAACAGGTGAACTCGATGAAGGTTCCAAAGCGGCGGACGTGTATGGATGGTGCGGAGCGCGGAGGCGATGATGCGTATAAACGCGAGCAATCCTGTGCACGGGGCGCAGTGGCGCGGTGAGCTTGAGCCCGAATACCAAACAATGCTGACGATGACGCATGCGATGCTGCTCTTCTTGACGACGCTTCTCGCCGTGGCCACGGTGCGTGGCGATGGTGAGAAGCTGCAGCTCCCGGACGAAGAGACGCTGCGCCACCCTCTACCGCGACTACGAGCCAACACTACGCTGGAGTTCGAAGTGGAGGCGTTGGAGACAGAGCACGCGGTGCTGGCCGAGGTGCACCTCCCGGAGTTCCCGCGCGCGCACTCAAACCGAGTGCGCGCGCTGTTATCCATCTCTGCGGATAACGATACGCGGCGCGATTCGCGCGCATTCCGCCGAGGGCAATCGGTGTTGTTCGTGGCGTTAACTGTACCCGCACTGGCCAACACAACAATCTCGTTGCGAACGGGCGCCGTGAGTGAGGACAACGAAGGAGCGGTATTGTTCGTGCGACGAGAGACCTCGACGGCTGTGGCGTGCCCGGGCAGAGTGCCACCAGGCGTGCGCACGTGCAACGGACTGGGGCGGTGCCGCACTAGCACGAACGGCGCGCGGTGCGATTGTCAGCGCGGAGTTTTTGGTGACTTCTGCAATGAGCGGCTGCGCGCGGCGCCCAGGGCGACACAGCGACCACAATGGGATGGGGAGGTGAGAGCGCTTCCGGAAAGCGCGGTGGTGCAGCTGCGCGAGCAGAACAACTACGCCTTCACATGGAGGGGATCGGGAAATGCGTTTGCTCGCACGCGCGTGTTAGAGGGGAGGCTGGAGGAGGTTGGAGAGGTGGTGGGCGGAGGGGACGGGGAGGTGGGGATGGCGTGCGGCAAACGCAATGGCGAACTGCCATCAGTGGGGCGCGGGCGGGCCACAGAAAGCGTGGTGCAACAGGAGTCGAGGACGTTGTTAGAACTGATATGTCAGACTGATGGGAGAGTGCGGCGGGGAGAGTGGGTGGTGTCGCTGTGGACGAACGGCGGCGACGCGGTAGTGAGCGTGCAGGTGCGCCAATGCGGAGGCGACGCAGGGGAAGAGTGCCCTCTCCAGCGCGACGGCTTCGCGTGGGGAGCGGTGGTGGCGGCGGTGGTGGTGGCGGTGGTGGTGGCGGCGGTGGTAGTGGCGTTGGTAGTGGCAGTGCGCATGCGGCGGCGGCGGTCTGAGGAGCGCGCTCGGTCGGATGCATGGGAATGGCAGCGAATTGGCATCATCCGCGTTCCCAGTCGGCGCCGCGTCCACCACCCGCCTGCGGACGATGCCCCTGACAAGCAGTAAAAAAGGGCCGCGCGCGTGCGCTCGCCAATGCTCCCCTGCTCGCCCCATGGCGCCGTCGCCGCCGTCGCCGCCGCTGCTGCTGCTGCTGCTGCTGCCGTTGGCCGCCGCGCTACTTCAGCTGCCCGAGCCGCTTGTCCTCGGACACCCAATTCACATACCCGTGCTGGGTGACAAAAACATTACCTCTTACCAACTGGGGCTGCCGCAGACCTCGAGGCTGTCAATTGACGTCGCCTTCGACTCGCCATCTGCCGTGCCACGCCTTCATTTTCCGCGCCCGGTGGCCGTGCTGCACGACGTGTCGAACGTGCCGGAGACGTCGAGAGTGCCGCAGCTGATCGAGAACCTGTCTGCCCCGCTCTTCCAGCGAGACAATTTTTCCGTAGACACCGATGCGTACAACGCCCGCCTACTGCGGAGTGGCTTTGTATCTTTCGTTAGGCCTGACCAGGCTGTAAGTGTGTATAATGTTGCCACTCTTGAAGATCGAGGTCCTTTTCCTAACGGAACGCTTACGCTCACTCTGCTGGGTGCCGAAAACCCGCCCTTTTGTGCTGGTTTCTTTAGCGACAAGTGGTGCAACTCGAACGGCGAATGCAGGAGCATCTCTGAATCCTCGTCCAGCCGCTGTGACTGCAAAAAGGGGTTTACCGCCCCACTGTGCACTGAGTCTTTAAGCGATTTTGCGACGGGTGACAGTAATGACCACTTCGATCCAAATGATTTTGAAGTCGCAGCTTCATCGCTTGAGGAAGAGTACGTCGTCGTTGTAAATCCGTTCAAGACTGTTTATGTAGCGTTCAACTATGCCGCACTTTCTATTCAGCGAGGCGGCAGGTACGAGTTTTCGGTGCGCATCTTGAAGGGTACTATTTCTACCCAGGATAAACGGTTGATGCGCTGTGAAGTAGCAGCAGCGCCTGAGTTTCAACCGAACGCGCTGCCAAAGTGGAGTTCTCATTCTAAGGAGTTCAAACGTTCTGGTGGCGATCGTTCTATGTTAGAGGCGAATGTTACGTTCTTCGCACAGGGTTCTCGCTATATTGTGGCCCTTTTCGCTGATGCATCACATACTGTTAATGGCTTTAATGACTCCGCTGCGTTTTCTATAACGACTCCGCAACTGCTTACGCAGACAACTCCTGCTTCGAGACAGCGTTTTTTACCGCAGGCTATGCTGCCTGTTTGTTTGTCGCTTATTTTCATTGCTGCGCTTGCTGTGTTGTTGGTATTTTGGCTTGACCGACGCTCTGGGAGCAGCAAGATGGTGGATCGACTGTCGGAGGCAGAGCTTCTTAGAATGTATCCCGCCTATGTCGCGGAGAGTGATGAAGGTGAATGTCCCATATGTCTAAGTGACATGAAGCTTGGAGATTCACTTCGGGCGCTTCGTTGTGAACATCAATTCCATGCTCAGTGTTTGGATGTAAGTGAGATGCTTTTTTTTGCGTTTGCGTGGATATGATTCGCTGACAGGCCATTTCATTCTCTTACTGATAGCCATGGGTGACTGAGAACCGAGCAAACTGTCCGACATGTCGGGCGTCTGTGCGCGTAGATCATCTCTCTGACAATCACCGAGAGCCGGTTTGCTCGCGAAACCGCTCTTGTTGGGGGTTCCTGTTTTGCGCATGGCGTGATGGCGAAAGAGGGCAAAGGGAACGAGAGCAACAGCAAACGCAAGAGCAAGCAGAGACCCAGCAATCGCTAGAACCCCGAACTGATAATCTGCAGGACGGTGTGCGAATTGCGTTCCCGGATCGAGTTGACTGGCCATTGCAGATGAGAACGGCTTCCAGCACGCCTCGAACGCAGTCCACAACCCATGCTGCGTCTGAGGGGGAAAGCGAAGGAACTTCAATGCACACAGCGCTTGACTTGTCTTTTGGTAGTAATCGACGTGAACAGCGTCTTGCTAGTGCTCTTTCTCGTCCACCTTGAAATGAGGTGTGGGTGTTGGACCTATTGGATGTGTATGTGTATCGTGTGTTGCGAACCGTGTAGTCGGCTCCGTTTTTCGGGCCCGTTAGTGTTATTTGGTTGCTGTGGATTACCCCCAATTGAAGTCGGAACAGGACTCTAGAACTATGTGTGTTGTTTTCGTTTGCGCTGTTGCTGTTCTGAAAGCAAGAACTATTGCTGTTGGGGACGGCTTTGGTTCTAACTGTTTATCATGTTACGATGGGCGTTGTTCGGGCTCGCGAGTAACTGTCTTGTTAATCATGCAGATGTGTTCGATGCGTTTGGATAATAAAGATGGTAGAGAGCTCGCAGGTTAAGCACGCGTGCTTTCGTTGAGGTGCATGCAACCACTCGATGATGATGTGGCATGTGCCGCAGGGTCTGCAGTGGCTAGCTGCGCGCCACGTAATTATCTATCTTTTGCTATATCCGATAAGTTACTCCACTGTAATGCGAATTATTCACATGATTCTTGGCTTTTAACCCTTTTGACCCGTAATGAATTTATCGCTGTTGAGACAGCATTAAGGGGAACCAATTGAAATCAAGAACCACGGTTCAATCGGG
>JASCIV010000134.1:0-41131 GCA_030374735.1 Gracilaria caudata
CTCTACGGAAGCATACATTTTCATTTACTTTTCTGCGTCCCCCTATCAAAGGCTGTCATCGCCGGCGTCATACCAAAAATGACGTTCTCAGATACCTTCGTACGTTGTCAACTGCAGACTGGCTACCCTTGTACAGTACGAGGAAAAGTTAAGGGGGAGGCAGGTACGTGTAGCGTTTCTACCCTTCGTAAGTTTCATTTACAGTATTGCTTCGGGCCAAAACGTTTACGGGGACCTTCACAAAAACGTTCATACATTTTTCGATTTTCCGCGAGTTTCCCTCAAATTAAGGAAAATATTCGTGCCCTCAGGAAAGGCTTCGCCTTGCGGGAAAGTAACTCATCCTTGGGCCCGAAATTTCCCTCATGCAAATGCGTACGCTACGAAGGTAGTTCCTCGTACCTTCGTAGATACGCGTGGATTTGCTAAATACCCAACAACCTAAAACACTTTAGCCTACAGCCATCATCATGATGATCTACGACGGTACCGAAAGGTAGCGTTCCTACCTGTAGCTATGCTACAGTACACGCACTGGGCTACGACGAGAAAGTATTAGATCTCTCAGGTGTTTTCGACCGCAGCGCGTTTCGCTACCGACGCTTATCGCCTTCATCCTCCCATGAACCTCTTCACTCATCCCCTAGAGACCGCCGGCAGAGGGGCACACCACGACAAGGCGCTCCCGCATGTACCACGTTGGCCACTCAAGAAACCATGAGCAGCGTCCTTACGACCTAACCCTCTTATCAATCGGCGAGACCAGGTGCAAGGACCAGTCCGTAGCTCTTCACCGTCATCCAACCCCAGTGTAGTCCCTCCGAGAAAACCCTGGAAACCCCCCCGTCCAGCGGCCCTTTTGGAGCTCTTCCTTCAGAGGGAAAAATTCAGGGAAACGGCAGTAGGATCTTCCTTCGATGACCGGCTCGCGACCTACTGTGTGCGTGCAGCTAGACGGGGGGCATTTTAACGACGTGCCACCCAGGTCCGCGAGGGCAATCGGCGAGCGGACCGATCGCGTGGATGAGTTTAGCGACCTCCCGGGTCGACTCGATCTTCTTCAAGCCTCCCAAGGACTTCCACAGCAAAGCCTGCAACGACGCCCGTTGGTGTGAAGCGTGCGCTTTTTGCGCGTCATCAGCGTGGCCAGAATAGAGAACTTTTATCGGAGTAGAATAAAGAGCCGGGACTACTTGCAAAGGAACGCACGAGAGCATCGACTCGAGTAGCATTATGTTCCTGGCTTTCACCGGTGGAACATTTTGTTTGGCTCAAGTTTAGTGGCCTGACGTACGTAAGTTGATAGAAGTAGAACAATCCTTTCCGACTGAGTCTAACACCAGCAGGCCCTACAACAAAAATGAGTACGTGTTGTGTCGCAATTGTCGGCGGCAGTTGCTCTGTACCAGGGCGCCTCCCCTCCGCGTCACAACATCACAGGGCCTGTCGAATGTTTTGGGACATGGGACTACGACAGGGATCTCGGCAGCGGTTGGAGAGGCACCCCATCGGCTCACAGCCGTCGACCCAAAGGACCGCTTGTCGGGAGCGATTACAACAGTGACCGCCCCAGCTTATTTTTGTACGTGTTTCTCACTTTCTTTCCCGATCTTTGTCCCATACTTGCGTGGCTTTCTGACTCATGGCCTTTCTTCTTCTCTCTTTCTTTGTGGATCCACATTTCCTTGTATTCTGATAGATTTGTTCGTTCATCCATACTTCATGTTGTACCAATATTTGCCCCTATAAGTATCGACTAAAGCAAACAATATAATCTACGTAAGCCGCTATTCGCAGCTTTGATAGAGATTCACCCGCGCCCCCTGTGTTCTTAGTAGTTTCCTATATCAATCAAGATGAACTCTTGCGGAAGAGCTCTCAGAGATGACCATATACCGGTTTGAACAAATGACATCTTTTCTCTCGCCGTTTGCATACTAGGTGGGTGTGGAAACGCATGTCTTTACCAGTATTGTTAACGATCAATACGAGTATTACGTAGAGTATGTGCAAGGTTCGCGTAGTAAGGAGTCCACGAAGCAGTTTGTATACTTTTGTATGTGCCATAGGTTGTAGATGTTCTTTTTCGAGTTGAACTTCTCCTAGTTCTGTGAAATTAGTCTCTGTGCAGTCGCAACTAGCATCATGAGGCGGGAATGATCACCTCTTCAACACCATAAACACTTTCTATGGTTAACTTTAGACGTTAAATCGGAAAAGCATAACATCACCATCTCTAACTTCATACTCTTTCCCTTCCGATCTCATCATCCCTTTCTCTTTCGCTGTCTTCTCGCTTCCACATAGGCGCAGTTTTTCGTACGATATGGTCTCCGCACGAATGAAGCCCCTCTCAAAATCGTTGTGAATTACGCCCGCAGCCTGCGGAGCCCTCATCCCTCGTCGTATCGTCCACGCTTTCGTCTCACTCTTTCCACTGGTAAAATAAGTCTGCAGTCCCAAAAGTTCATACGTAGCTCGCACAAGCGCTCTCAGACCACACTCATCCTCTGTCACTCCCAAAGCTTCAAGAAACTCAGTGCGTTCATCTCGATCCAAACCAACCAGCTCCGATTCAACCTGGGCAGATACAACTATAACTCCGGCCTTTTCTCCTTCTGCATACCGCTTCACTTCTTCAACATAAGAGTTTCCATCAGCAAGTTCCTCATCACACACGTTTGCAGCATATATCACTGGCTTCAAGGTTAACAATCCAAGGGGTTTCAAAGCATCGAGTTCTTCCTCGGCAAGATCCACGCTTCTAGCAGCTCGACCTTCATCTAATACCGCAGCTACCTTCTCCAGAGCAGAAACCTCGTATGGTGATATTTCTCCTCGTCCACGTTTCGATTTCACCTTTGTCAAACGTTTCTCCACTTGTGCCATATCCGCCAAAGCCAGTTCCAGATTGATAGTTTCGATATCGCGGACTGGGTCGACAGAACCACTGACATGAATGACATCGTCATCCTCAAAGCAACGAACGACGTGGACAATTGCATCGCATTCTCGAATGTTGGCCAAGAATTTATTTCCGAGCCCTTCTCCATCCGCTGCACCTTTCACCAGTCCCGCAACGTCGACTACCTCCACGGTTGCAGGAACCACTCGCTCGCTCTCATTCATCTTTGCCAGGACATTCAAACGTTCGTCTGGCACTACAGCGATTCCGACATTCGGTTCAATTGTGCAGAACGGAAAATTTGCCGCCTGTGCGGCTGCGTTCTCTACGAGTGCATTGAACAATGTAGATTTTCCCACGTTCGGAAGCCCAACAATAGCACTGTTAAGCTTCATGCTAGGACGCGACGATCGAAACTCCCGAGAACACTGCCGAACACGAAGAGGATTGAAATACGGCACAAAACTCCCTTGTCGACTTAGAACCTGTCCGGCCAGATATTGACGTCTCATGCAGGTCAGCCGAGGCGAGATTCTCATTACTGGTGTCGAAATCACGTTCACAAAACATGAGAAAGAGGAGGAAGCCATGATGGTATTTGAAGGGGTAAACCTAAAGAAAACGGAGTGAACTGTGTGCGACGAAAACTGGAGCACTCGCAATTCCACGAATCGTCCTGGTTCGTTCAGATCAACGAGATTGCGAAAGTCCAGCTGAAGATGTAAAGCGCGGTTTAATGCAGGTTAAAGGAGAAAGCTCTTAATCTCCTCTACATGCATACATAGTCAATACGTCAGCAAGTACGAGGGGGATGCCTTTTAGCACTCGCGCTCCATCCGTCCGGCGGAGAACGTTCCATAACTGGACTGCGTTAGCCATTTTCGGATGTTTTGGAGTGACGAAATTGGGCGAAATCTCGACCGCAGAAGATTGAGCTCAAGTTTCGGAATGGGCGTGACACCGCACGACCTGGATCTCGTTTGGTTTGCTCGTGCAAGTGTACAAGACCGAATTGTTAAGCGTGGACTGAATGAGGCCATCAGTGCTTTCGAAGAGGCAGGCCACCCAGCTCGGGACGGGGCAGCATTGAGTTGGTCCTAATTTGAGGCGGCCTTTGGTTTCAACATGGCTTTTGTACCTTCATGTCAAGTCACTCTGCCGGGCAGTTCTCGTCATCGAGGTCCCATTAAGCGTACAAGGTTTAGAATGTGTGCTCAGTCACAAAAGGTATCTCCTTTCGAACTTCGCGAGTACGAAAGATACATAAAGCAGGTGGCAAAGACAAGCCCACCTCCTTATCTTGATGGATTGCTCCATGTTCTCTCAGATTCAGACGCAACTCTTAAACCTCCCTCAAATCGAACGGATCTTCACCCTTTTCTCATTCCTCTATCATATAATGCGGAATCTGAAGAAACAACTGGTCTCCTGCGATGGCCAACTGCTCCCGATGAAATGGAATTACCGATCGTGCAATCATCAGGTGGTGATCAATCCCTAACGCTCATCGCACCCAGCGCGAAATGTTATGTTACCCGAAGGCTTGCATCAATGGACTTCGCAGGTAAATACGAAGAAAGAGATGCAATACGATCAGCCTGTTCTTTGGCACTCGCGTATCAGAACGGCGATGTGGACGCATCAGGCGTCGGTCTGGAGCGCTTTTTAATTCTCAAAGTCGGACCTTTTCCCGATGTATATGAGGGCCTTGCGAACTTCCATAAAGCAAAAGGGGATATTCAATCCGGTTTGGTTACCTGTGAACGAGCTGCAAACGTTCATCCAGGCTGGGGCCGCGCTCATGCTTTCCACGCCAACTTTCTTCTTGAATTGGCGAGAGATGCAGAAGCTCGGGACGCGGCTCGATTTTGTTTACAAATGCCTCTTTGGACAATAGGTTCTTACAACACCGTGTTGCAAATGGCAAAACTTGCCGGTTATGAGGATCCAGACAGTTTGCGGAAGATATACAAGAGATTGTACGAAGACGAGAGAAAAGAAGAAATCGCAGACGGTAAGGCTCCCCAACAAGTTGCTTTAGACAGGGCTGCGTACTTGCTTGATGTTTGTTTTACGAACAACGCGGGTTGGGAAAACATTAAAGATGACTTAGCAGCGCTTTACGAGGAAGCCGAAATGTCAGATTTTGCTACTTTCGTCCGATACTAGAAATAAAGCCGGTGACTAGCTTACGACGAGAACTTGGTCACCAGAGCTTTGAAACATTATTTCAATCATCACAACGAAGAAAAACACACTTGCACAGCAGGCATCAGAACTTCTACAACTGGGCTACACAGTGGGTTGAAGAGACAAAGTAGCTTCCCACTTTATTATCAACTTGATCTCGTCGTTCGTCTCGCTTCGCTTTCATCAAACACCCTCTCGCGTTTGCACGCGCATGTTTGTAGTCAACGGGCCGAAAGCACGGTGAACAGCCCCGCACAAGTGCCAGTGACAGTGCAGAATTCTGGTGTGCGTACTCACGACTGCACAACCACAGCACTGCGTTCGGTAACAGTTTTGCGAAAGTACAGACGCAATTGCACAGGAAATGGGACTTGCCGGCTTTTTAGAAGACGCGTAGTGAGGGTTGCGTTTGGAACACTGGGCATTTCGTTTGATGCTATGAGTATGGTTGCGCTGTACTTTATTGAGTGTTGAGTCATCAAGTGCGGATCTCAAGATGATGACATATACTGTTTCAGAACCCCATTTGCGAGGATTGAAGCGGATCCAAGAGATCTTCGAGAATGCAAACACCTGTTGGTGAAGAACGAAGCAATGTAATGGAAACTTTGTCGGAGAGACAATTCAGTACGTTAGTTTGTCATGAAAATAGTCGGGTTCGGTGACAAAAGCAGACACTGAGAGATTGTGTTGTGCGCACGCCGTGACCATCATTGATTCTCGTAACGCACTGTCCGGTTTCTGTAGATTGTCTTGTGCTTGTGACGGGCAGAAGGACCTATTCTGAGTGGGCTTCTTTGGTCGCACAATGTCGAGAACACGATGGTTTGACTGACACAAGTTGCTAGAACGCAGCTGGCAGCTCTGACAACAACGTGACGAGTGAACTTTGAATTCATTGCTTGGAACCGTGGAGAAAACCAATGAATAACCATGGCTGTAGCATTGGCTGTGGTGTTCTCAGTCTCTCTCTCCCTCTCCTAACCGACACTGAAGTAGCCAATGCAAAAGACGGGCAGGTGAGGATCATATTTGCAGTTGTATGGATCGCTTTTTCATTGAACGGGAGAGCATAGTTTCACGTATGCGATGGTAATGCGCTTCAATACAGAGGAACTGACAGCAACTGAGTGCAGAAGTGGAGTGTGTGAAGCGAGAGAGCTAAACATCAGGCGGTGGGGGACGGTTTGAAACAGTATAAAAGGGAGGGACTTCGGCCTGTGAGTGCTCCATCTGTTTCCGTCGCCCAAGCTACTCACACTATCGAAGCACCCAACCCATCCAACTCTCCTTTTTCTCTCTCCACCTCCCACAAGTCTAGCTCTTCTCTGTTCGCCTTCCAATATTTACCTTTTATACTATGATCGGCATAGTCCTTAAGTTAGGGATGATCTTGGTGGCAGCCAATGCCAGCATTCGAAACAGGAAGCGAAAGGTTGATTTCGAGCGGGTTGTTAAGACCAAAGAAGAGCTTGAAGAAAAGGTCAACATTTTGGAGGAAAGAAAAGTTATCTTGAATGCGCAGATGGAGGAAGCGCTGCAAAAAAAAGAGCGAATGTGGAGGATGCGCCTCAACCTGGTCCAAAGAGAGGCCAGGGAAGCGCAAGAGGCTTTATTTGCGAAGCAAGAGAGGATGTGGAGGATGCGGATGAGTCTCTTCAAACAAGAGGCGTGGGAGAGACTGAATGCGTTCAACGACGCACACAACCAGACTCCGTACCCTTGTACCCTCGTAGATGGATCTACGGTGTAGCCTTTGGGCGTGAAGTTAATTAAATGTTCAAGATTGAAGGACAAACAAAGTGACTTTGGATTTGCCTTTGGTGCTTGTTCGTCTTTGCTTTGTAGCTTGTCAGCGTAATCGTGTTGTCCGCAAGTAGTGGAGCGACGACTCCGCGACTCGCTGCGGCGATGAAGATGAGCACTGGAAAGAGTACGCAAGAGAAGGATCGCGGGTAATTAGTTGTGCTTGTGCAGCGCAGTGCGGCCTTGCGTTGCGTGATGATGACGATCATGATAATGGCCATCAAAACAATCGCGGAAGAATGTTCCGTGTATTAGTGCGTGTTCTGGGAAACATCAAGCTGCATGCGCTTCTGTTTATGCCCTTGTTGTTTGGTAGTAGGAAAGGTCAAATCTGTTATGAGTTGCATATCGCTCTGTAAGTGGTTTTACTCCGTTGAGTATAGCAGGGAGTTATCTCGAATGGAAGCTTGTGATTTATTCAGCTTGATGATGATTCACATGCATCTGCAAGAACAGGGAAATGATGAAGATGTTCAGAATCTGGCCAATAGAGCAAACTTCTGACAGTTTTCCCCTCTAAAGGTTGTCTGTTCACATGAGTCTTACTTGAGGAGCTAAATGAAAGACGGATTTCTAGACATAAGACGGCCTGGTAATTCGACTGAGCGAACCAATGATGGGGTCTCATTGACATGGCCACCTCGTAAGCTCTCCTAGCAACATGCAGACGGCCAGTCTCAGCGGCTGCTCGTGCCGTTTTGAGCCAGGTCAAAAGGTCAGTGTTGTCGTCATCAAGTGCTAGTGAGTAGTTTGTCAGCGCATGATCAGGTTCTTTTAGTTGAACATGTACATCTGCCAAATGGCGATGGACTGCATAGCGCAAACGACGTTCCCAGAGAGGATTTTGTAGGCGAGGTCTCATGGCCAGTCGCTGAATTCGCGATTCTGAGAGATTCTGCTTGATTTCGATGAGAGCGGTGTTCGCAGCCTGCGAGGGCGCGCTGAGAGCGGATTCATACTTGGTGAGGAGACGATTTTCTCTCTGCTCAGGAGTGACAACCTGTGCTGTTGGTGGCTTCTTAGCAGAAGTGGATGTTGCCCATTGTTTAAGCATGGCTTTTGGTTATAAGGTCGCTCACTTATCCGACAAACTTGTTACGTTAAACAGCGAGATCGTAGAATTTGAGACGGTATGAAACAAGACAAAATGAATGAAGAACATGCTTGTAATCGAAGCCTGCTACCTGGTGCTCTCTTTGGTCTTCGGGTCAATGAAGTCCTGAGTACCGAGGTGTGCACAGTGCATCTGTAAAAGGTGACAGTACCCACAGTCAACATGATGTTAGAGCGGAATACCGTGAAACCAGCGTTTGTGCTGTCCTCGAATGCCTTCTGTGCAGTCGGCACAAGAAACGGTAGGGAACGTCAACGCTGCAACGTATACGAATGTACTCATTGTGACTACGTCACTACCATTAGACCTGTCTATCAAGCTCATATGGAAAGGCACCGTTCTCAAACGTCCGACGCAGTTGCTGAGCCCAATATCAAGTGCATTGACCCAATGGACAGAGTAAAGCCAAACAAAAAGCAACAACGTTGTGGACTCAGGGGGTGGAACGCAGTTAATCAAATTGCAATTGATGGGCGATCTCTAAGACTGCCGTCAGGGGTTGATCTCCCTCATGATGGCAATTCGATGGGAGACTGTTTTCACCATCTTTCCATCAGATTGCACATCATAAGACCCATCACAGCGTTCATCAGCACCCATCACAAATGTGATGGGCAGGATCTGCACTGTTCGACGTCTTAGTTTAGATTTGAAACTAATACGAACTAGATTCTGGAACATAATGCGGCTGCAAAATGACCTGATCGTTGGAGAAGCGCACGAAACTCTCCCGAGGCAACTCTCCTCACCCAAGCGCGGCTGAGGAAAGTTTTCTCATTCCCGTGCGGCTGAGGAAAGTTTCCTGCCTTCAGCGAGGGCAGGAACTTTACTCTGAGGAGGCCGGAATATTTCCTCCGACGGGGCAGGAAACTTCTGTTAAAGGGCAGGAATTTTCCTCGGAAGGCAGGAAAGTTTCCTGTGGAAAGTTGCCTCAGCAGAAAATACCCGGAAACTTTCCTCAGAAGGCAGGAAAACCTCCAGCAGCCAGGGACAGGGGAGCCTCACATGCATTCACGTGACGGGTGAGGTGCCCGCTATGTGAGCTCGTAGTTGCGCAACGTGGAAACGTCTGAGCTGAGCACTCGCTCATTGTTGCCGCACCTCCGAGTGATCCCTCGTGCCACTCACGACCACCGACCTACGACCTCCGGCGCACTTTGATCCGAATCTCCCAACTGCCCTCGCCGCCATCCGCATGCGACCGTTGCCGCCGCGCGCGCTGCGCATGTACGCCCACCGCGCGATGAGCGCCTTCGCCGTGCCGCCGCTGCTAGTCACATGGGACATCGACGGCACACTCCTGTGCGCCGCCCCACCGGGCGGTAATCGCGCCCACAAGAACGCCATCGACGACGCGGTGCGCGCGGTACACGGCGCCAGAGTGAGCGTGGACGATGTGCCCCACGTTGGAGGCACCGATCTGGGCATCATCCGGCGCATGTGCACGCTGGCCAAGGTACCGCCCGCCGACATCGACGCCAAGATGCCGCGCGTGCTGGAGCACGCGCAGCGCGTGGTGCGCGTGGAGGACGGCTCGCACTTGGTGCTACCCGGTGTGGTATCGCTGCTCTCCGCGTTGCGCGAGCGCGGGGTGGCGTGCGCGCTCACGACGGGTAATATGGCGGCTATTGCTCGCCTCAAGCTGCGCGCGGCTGGGTTGCTGGAGTTTTTCGTGGGCGGCGCGTTTGGCGATGAATGTGAGAAACGGGCGGATATTCTTAGGCTGGCGGTGCGGAGATGCGCGCCGGATGCGGGCTTGGGGAGAGTGGTGCACGTGGGAGACGCCGTGTCCGACGTGAGGGCGGCCAATGAGGTGGGCGCCTTTTCGGTGGCGGTGGCGACTGGTGCGCATGACAGGGAGCTGTTGGCGGCAGAGAGCCCGACGGTTCTGGTGGATGATCTTTCAGATACGCGCCGTATGTTGAGCTCGTTGGGCTTTGCGAGTACCGCATGAGACCATCCTCTGCTTCTGTTTTAGGCGCATGACTGTTCCATTTCCACGTCATTGTAAGGATTCGTTACGGGCGATGCCAACAGCTGTCTTCCTTTTCGTTCTCTTCGGGGAAGGCAATTCTAGCCGGCCACTTTTCTTCTTCTTCGGTGCCGAAGTTTTATATGATCAACATCATTGAATGTTCGCCGTCGAGAGTAGGGAAACCTTTTCCTAGGGTGATGTGGGTGAAACTTAGCAGAGTGTCCAACAAAATCTTGTGCCAAGAAAACCTGGACTCCTGGCTCTGCAGTAGTTCTCAAGAGAGAGTCCGGTACATCTGCGAGCCACCCACTGCTCCACGCCAAGAAGGTCAACAAGGCATTGCCCAATGCTGCGCGACGGGATTTTTAACGCCCCTTGGTGCGCGTAGCTCGGCTCTTCGTTTGTTTCCAGTGCTCTGAGTCCTGGTATCCAGACCAGTGCAGTGAAACAAGGTCGTGAGATCCTTGCTGATGAGAGTTCCATTTCTTGTAACCTATGCGGTTGAGTCTCCTCGAACTGTACGGAAATGACATCATCCCTGCACGCAGACTTCTCTGATAAGATCCATCTCGCACGTGCAGAGGCGACTGGAAAAAAGACCTCTGCATCTGTCTAACATTATACACAGCGAGGACCCTTTTGGCTTTCATTCCAGCGCACATCGTTGGCTTGCGGTTGGAACGTGCATCACCCTTCGAATGGTAGGCACTCCGGTTTTACATTAGAACCAGCGGCTGTTAATTACGTACCACTGGGCACCTTCACTTTAGACCGGCACACCCAGCCTCCACTTATCTGTCTTTACCAAGGGTGAAAGGTTGGAACGCTGGCTCGAGCGCTCTCTTTGTATATAAACGAAGTTCTCGTTCGTTCTTTCTTATCTCGCGCGGATTCGGGCGTAAGATGCAAGTGCGGTGAGCTTCACGTGAGATGAAGGGAAAGGCTTGCAGCTGTTCCCGGCTGCCAATACCCGTTCGTTTGTTTGTTCTATCCTTATCTCGTGGAATAGCATACGCGGATACATGTTAGCAATTAGATGATAAGGTTGAGCACTACCCCATGATCTCCGGCCTGTTGTAATGAAACTCGAGGAATCGATGCGAGAAAGCAGATTTACTCATCCACTTTCGTGACCAGTAATTCTGCAAGAGGCTATAGGAACGCGAGCTACGCCTTCCGCCTCGCCCAATCCACAGTCCACGGATTGGTTCTACCCTCACACTTATCTTGAGCGTGCCGCGTCGCAAGCAGCGATAGCGCACGCCGTTTGGGATGCTGCTTATCGCCCTCTCCAATATTCAGGAAACTCCAGTGCCGGCACTGAAAAAGAGCTGACTACTCAACGGAATGTGACACGGAAGGCATTGCGGCGACATCGTTTCGATTAGCCACTCATATGCCGTCATCGGCTCTATCCGCCTTACTAACCTATATTTACCACCAATAGACTCTGTTTCTCACCTCACTCAAAAACTGCGCTACCGAAGCTGATGAGGTGTGCAGAAATGAACGCTGAACGCAAGTTTATCGATGTTCCGACATTGTCGAGGGTCGTGACTCCATCCGGCAGAATGGCACAATAACCCCCGCTTGTCAAACTACATCATTCCTCATCGTAGCTATCAAAACCCCACTTCCTCACAGCATCGCCACACAGGCGATACTCAACATGCGAGAACTCGGCGCAGTGGGTCCGCCGCGTCCGCGAATTCTATCACATCTCATCGAGATGCTCGTGCTCGCACTCTTCCTAAGTCCCGTTTCTCCCGTCCCCTTCGCCAGGGATAATCCATCTTCACCCGCACATTCGCCCGACTCAGAAGAGCAGCCCTTCCTCTCGTCCCCTACCTTGCGGCGACTGTCCCTCATCTCAGTTCTTCTTATTTTGCTATTCCGTCTCATTGCCCATGGCCTCGACCTCGCTTCCGAGCGAAGACCCCACAATCTCTGTCTGCTGTACGCTCAAATTGCGTTTCTCATTGCCTCTTATCACATCTGTGTCCCAGTCGGATTGGCACTTTCCGTGCTCGGCATCGTGAATGCGTCGCTTGAGAGTGGTTTAGCAGGCGTTTCTGTGCTTGCTGCTATCTACTTTGCCAACTATTCGTCGTGGAGCAGTTGTTCTAGGCTGTGTCAACTCTGGTGTCGTATACCCGATCCCGCGTGGCTTTCTGAAGTCGGCCGTAAGCACTTACCGCGTACAATCAAGGATCTTATCCGACTCGCCATGGAAGAAGATTCTTCCACAGATCTCCTGTTTCACGAGCGCGTTGAAATGGCAATGCTATATCTCAAATTCACGGGGATCATCGTTACGGTGGAATCCGCTGCTGACGAGGATACTGGAGACGGAGAACACTCACCCTGTTCTCCTTCCAGATCATTTGCAGCTTTAGGCAATGTGCTGGATGGCGCCGAAGGTACATGGATTTGTGAGTGGGCCAAACGGTTCGGAAGCCCATCTCAAAGTCCACGTGACAACTCTGAATCAGTTCAGAACGAGGAATCGCCGACAAGCGTCACATCTCCTGAGGCATTCGCGTCCGGGTTCACACTTCCGATAGCCATACGCGACGCTCATCAACACTCCTATCATTGTACTTGTGCACAAAATCGACCAATTGGAGTTGCTTCTGCAGAATCGCACAAAACGGAAGAACCTCTGAGCGCAGAGGACACTTCTCGGTCTGTAGTTGCCGTTTTGAATTGGATCAGACCGGTCCAATTCAGCTACGAAGATCGATGTCAAAGCTATGAATGTTACCAATGGGTCATGCGCCAAAGCACCAAAGACCTGTTATCCCCATCCAAATCCAGGAAATTGGGAAGTTCAGCATCAGATGCCTTTTCACAACCTACCGTCGGAGCTCCCACACATCAGTGTCCAAAACGGATCATTGAAAACCAGAATGTAAGCTGCTCCACGTAAGTTTCACACCAGAGCGTCTGAAGGAGGCGTCATCTGCAAGACGACATATCTGGCAAGGAAACTGGCTCAAATAGGATGTCAGTGCGTGAAAGAAGATACGTTGGTTTCGTAGTGGGGACGTAGTGTCGATACCAGAATTATACTCGGCAACATGAGACAATGTTGGACCCGGGTTACAACTAGAAATGTACAGAGCTCATCTCGAAGTTCTGTGAACAACCAAAAAACCTCTCCTCCCACCTGTAAACAAGATTCTTCAAGAGCTCTTCCCTTACGTAATCACCGTTTTCTTTTCACTCGTCTTTCTACTGACCGACAACTTCCATTCTTCTGCTCCTGTTCTTCGCGGACATCTCATTACGCAGTGGCACTCCCCAGCATTTGTCGTAATCCACCAATTTTTCACTGAGGCAAAGAGACTTTAAAGCCCATCGCAGAAGAACCGAACGTACGCGAAGCATCATCTCATACGATCGTAGTTCAGTTCTCTCTCACTCACTCTCACTCACTCTCACGCACTAACTCACTCACTCGCTCTTTCTCTCTTTCTCTTTCTCTTTGTGCTACACGCAGGCGATGCAATGAAGCAAAGGATGAAGATCAACAACAGCACGACCCTGGAACACGGCATGTAAGCAAAACCGGCGCTGGTTTCCCAACTTCCCGCACGCTTGGTCGTTCTCCGCTCATGATCATCATCATCACCAGTGCACTACGCACTGTTCTGGTATCCAGACAAGTTCAGTGAAACAAAGTCATGAGATCTTTGCTGATGAGAGTGCCATTTTCTGCAAACTTTGCGGTGGTCTCCTCGAACCGTACGGAAATGACATCATCCCTGCGTGCAGACTTGAGAAGATCAATCTCGCACACGCATGGGCGACTGGAAAAGACCTCTGCAATGCAGAGTCTGCATCTGTCTAACATTATACACAGCGAGGACCCTTTTGGCTTTCATTCCAGCGCACATCGTTGGCATGCGGTTGGAAAGTGCATAACCCCTCGAAGGTTAAACACTCCAGTTCTACACTGGAACCGGCAGCTGTTAAGCACTTCTTACCTGCCAACTTCTTTGTACTGCAATATCCAGACTCCACTAATGATACACTATATCTTTGTGAAGGGTGAGAATTTGGAACGCTGGCTCGGGCGCCTCTCTTTGTGCGAAGGTATGTAAACGAAAATCTCGTTCGTTCGTTCGCTCATTGTATCTCGAGTGGATTCGGGCGTGAGATGAAAAGAATGGCTTGCAGCCCTTCCCAGCTTCCTATACCCTCTATCTTGATCTCTAGGATAGCATACAAGGATGTCGGCGCGCATTCGGAAGATAAGGCTGAGCAGTACATATAGATGGTTACCACTCAGCTTCCAGCCTCATAATGAAACACAGAGAAATCGAATTAACTCATTAACACACTTTCGTAACTCGTGGTTCTGCGAGAGGCTGGGAAAACGGACTACGTCTTCCACCCCGCCCAATCCACAGATTAGCTCTCCGCACACTGTTTTGAGCGTGTATGCAGATCTACGGCCCAATATCCTACGCGGTACGCAGAACAGACGGATGGCCACTCTGATCGGACCGGATCCATCTCCTCTGCCTCCGATCCCTCTGGCTTTATCGACCTTCTGTGAGGTTCTCAAGTCTTCTAATTAGAAGCTACTGACACTGTGGTCACGGCGCAGGAGCTGCGGTAAGTAGCTAACTCTGAAGCTTGCTCCAGATGTGTACAGCGTGCCGCATCACAACCAGCGATAGCATGCGCCGTTTGGGATGCGGTCCTCAGCAGGTCCTCAGCATTATTCTTATCACTTTCTCTCTCGTGCAGACACAGAAAACTCGTGCCGACAACGGCAAAGAGTTGACCTCGTCGCGGGAAACAATGCGGGAGACACCCTCGCGGTTACCCCTCACCCACTCAAACGCCGGCAACGACGGTAGACGTCGTCGGTTCAATCCGCCTTGCTTTCTTTGCCAGCAACAGGTTCTCTTTCTCCCTTCACTCAACTGCGCCTCAGAAATGAACACTTCCTTCGGTATATAAGCTGTGTACCAATCGTTCACAATTGCCGTACGCTGCCTAAAACTAACGGCAAACTAACCTGCGTCTGTCAAACTGCATCATTCCTCATCGTAGCCATCAAAGCCCCCCACTTCCTCACCGCATCGACACACAGGCAATGCTCAACATGCAGGACCTCGGCGCAGCGGTTCCGCCGCGCTCGCGGATTCTATCACATCTCATCGCAATGCTCGAGGTTACATTCTCCCTAAGCCCAAGCCGCGAATTCCCCCCGCCCTCCTTCGTTTGTTTGTCGGAAAACCCACGTTCGTCCACCCAGCTAACAAGTGCTTTCACCATGACCCCTACCTTGGTGAGATTGTCCCTCATCCTTGTTTTTCTTATCGTGCTGTGCCGTCTCATTGCCCATGGCCTCGACCTCGCCTCCGAGCGACGACCGCATATACTCTTTCTGCGTTATGCTCAAATTGCGTTTCTCATTGCCTCTTATCACATCTGTGTCCCAGTCGGATTGGCACTTTCCGTGCTCGGCATCGTGGGTGCGTCGCTTGAGTGCGGTTTAGCAGGCGTTTCTGTGCTTGCTGCTATCTACTTTGCCAACTATTCGTCGTGGAGCAGTTGTTCTAGGCTGTGTCAACTCTGGTGTCGTATACCCGATCCCGCGTGGCTTTCTGAAGTCGGCCGTAAGCACTTACCGCGTACAATCAAGGATCTTATCCGACTCGCCATGGAAGAAGATTCTTCCACAGATCTCCTGTTTCACGAGCGCGTTGAAATGGCAATGCTATATCTCAAATTCACGGGGATCATCGTTACGGTGGAATCCGCTGCTGACGAGGATACTGGAGACGGAGAACACTCACCCTGTTCTCCTTCCAGATCATTTGCAGCTTTAGGCAATGTGCTGGATGGCGCCGAAGGTACATGGATTTGTGAGTGGGCCAAACGGTTCGGAAGCCTATCTCAAAGTCCACGTGACAACTCTGAATCAGTTCTGGACGAGGAATCGCCGACAAGCGTCACATCTCCTGACGCATGCGACGTTTATCAACACTCCTCTCATTGTACTTCTGCACAGAATCAACCAACTGGAGTAGAATCTACAGAATCGCACATGACGAAAGAACCTCTGAGCGCAGAGGACACTTTTAGATCTGTGGTTGCCGTTTTGAATTGGATCAGAACCGTCCAATTCAGCTACGCAGATCGATGTCAAAGCTATGAATGGGTCATGCGTCAAAGCACTGAAGACCGGTTATCCCTGCCCAAATACAGAAAATTGGGAAGTGGAGTACCAGAAAGAAGTGAAGCACCAGAAAGAAGTGGAGCACCAGAACGTTTTCTCGCCAGATATTGTCGGAACTTCCAGGCACCAGTTTCCATTGGAAGCTTTCCAGGGCCGATCCTTGAAAACCAGAATGCAAGTTGCTCTATGTAACTATCGTACCAGAGCGCCTAGAGAAGGCATCATCTTGAAGACGACACCTGGCAAAGGAACTGGGTCATAGAGAATGACAGTGCGTGAAAGGACTGTTGAGTTTCCTGCTGGGTCCTTGTGCTGATACAAGAAATGTGCTCGGCAACCTGAGACACTATTGGAGCCGAGTTGTAACTAGAAATCTACACAGATCATCTCAATGTTCTGTGAAGGATCAAACAACCTCTCCTTCCCAATGTAACTGAGACACTTCAAGAGCTGCTCCCATACGTTATCACTGTTTTGTTTTCACTCCGTTCTTCAGCTGATTTGCAAGCCGTCATTATGAAGTCGACAGAGAAAGGCGGGGGAAGGCGGATATGGCATTGCGTGTCTTGCATTTCGGTGGCTGCACCAGTGACCTGCTTGGCGGACATTGGAGCATGTGAGGTGTGCGTGGCGTGCGAACGCACGTATCGATGTTGCGATTGACCTCAGTCGTTGTGCTGTCCTAATAGTGGTAAGACGGCGCAAGAGATCGTGAAAGGAACAGCGTCACAAAGTGTGTATGGGTGATACTGATGTTACCAATTGCATATTGAGCGTGCAGGTTGTGCTGAGACGTAAGTATGCACGGTTGTCAAAGCTTGCTTCTCATAGCTTTTCAGAGTTGCGATTCGATCTGGCGGGGCTGATTTGTCCCGAGTGAAAGGAAAGCCAACAGTATAGTTGGATCGGCGGTAGCAAAGTACCGGACGGAGAGTGGCTGTAAGCGTTAGGGGACGGCTTTGACCTCCATAGGTTGGCGTAGCTGCGCCGTGCGCGGAGTGACCGGTATCAGAGTGGTGAGATGCGGTGGTTGCAGGTGGCGGGAAAAGCGTTGGTCAGGGGTGAACACTCGTGTTAACCCCATGCGTTCTTTCTGACGCGGCTAAGCGGCGCCCCCTTGACAACCTGGCGTGGTTTGGGAGCGTTGAACCGCGCGCACCGCGCTCGCGCATATCGAACCCGCGCAGCATTCTGGAATGCGAACGTCAAACCAGTTGCGGACTATTGCCCAAGCATGCGAGAGAGAGAGAGAGAAGGGAGCCACCAAAGTATGATGGCATACGCAGTGATGCAATCATTGCGTCATGATGACGAACACAGCTCCTGCAACGCCACGTGCCGGCGAGAGGCATTCAGTTGCAAAAAAAACCGCTGCTGCTTTCCCAACATCGCACAAGCTCAGTCACTCTCCGCTCATCCATTCATCGTGAATGGTTCACGCATCTACGAAGGTAAGAAGGGTCGCCTTCGTAACCTTCGTAACACAGCTTGCTATCGGACAGAACCGACGACATTTTCTCGACGCCTTCGTCGACGTCCCCAAACGCCACAAGTACGCCCGTCCGTACGCCACCCGCTACTCGCAAGGCGGGTGTAGCCCGCTAGCAGCCCCTTGTCACCAAGCTCGACACTCCCGTCCACTGCGCTGCTGCTCAACTCAACGGCCCCGACCAGTGCGCAGACCCTGACCACCATTGCCACATGGGAGAGCTCTGATTCCTCCAACATCAACTTCTGTCTCCGCTCAAGCATGGGCAACTAACTTCTTCCGACCATTCGCAACGTGACGATGCCGGCCGTGCCGAGTCCGCCCTCATTACGTCGCCACCGTGCGAGCAAGCTTTATTGTCGTTGCAGTCGGGACAAGCGGACGTTGCTTCAGTGCACCCCGTGTGTTCTGACCGCGCTTCTTCGTGCACAGTAGCGTAAATGCTAGCCTTGTCACGACGAGTGCAGCAACGGACCGCTCTTACCGCCTCTCTTCGGTGCGAACTGAGCACCAGCCGATCTTGTGCAGGTACCGCAGCTCTGACGATCAGCGGCTGTACCGCCAAGGATTAGTGGAAGCTGGCGAGTGTTTCCAAGCCCAAAAGTCTCTTAGATTGCGCTCGTCTTTCGCGACGGTAGAACGAAACGGATCCAACTTGGTAAGCTGCAATTCTGCACCTGTGACAACCCTACACTGATGGTTACCAAGGGTGTGACCCACGGACAATTGCTCTAAGAGACATCTCATGGCGCATGCGAACTCTGTTATCAAGCCGCCGCGGACGCTTAGGTGCACGACATGAAGCGGTCGTGCCGCTGGCGCTCTGGCCGAAGGGGGCAACCGTCGATTGTGCTCATCAAGAGCCACGGAATACAGGGTTGCGCTTCTAGCGAGCTGTCTTACAGAACTCGGCGGAGCAGCCGTGAAGATGATCTTGCTTGGTGCACGGCGCTGCCTCGCAAATAAACGCAGCACACATCACGGTATGACACCGATCACCGTTTAATGGCTTTAAACGTTTTCGACGTGATGCTTCTGCGAATCTAAAAGGAGCAGCAGGTGACCTTGAGCTCCTTCAAATGGCACGCTTCAACGCTCTTTGTTCACAACGGTGACGCTCTTCTTTCGCTGCCACTGCTCATTACAATGTTTGTCAACCTTCTGCTGAGTCAAGAACCATGACGGGTTTCGCTTTGCATCCAGCCCTTACTATCATTGTAACCCAATCATCATGACGTGCCATTGCATTGTATAATATTACTATTTGTTCGCAGGCTCAACCAAATTGCTCCTCAGTTTGAAGCGCGCCTCCTTCCTGGACCATGTAGAAGAAGAGTACAGTACTGGTACCGTTAATACACTGCAGGATTAACTCGGTTAATTGTCGAAAGCCGTTCATGCACTTATTCAAACGCAACTTGCGTGCTTGTTTGCAGGTCAACGTGAACACGGAAGATACATTAAACGCAATGTGGTGCTTTTTAAACGGCGACAACTTTCTCCACAGAAATCTGTGCTCATTTCAAGGCGTTTGCGCGCAGCCGATTCATCTCCCACCAGCACTATAAAACGAAGCGAACGTCAACCCGCTCACCCCACTGCGCACCCTCAATCGTCACCACAGCGCCTGAATCATGAAGTTCTCCATCCTCATCG
The DNA here is from genome assembly GCA_030374735.1 of Gracilaria caudata. Classification (NCBI taxonomy): domain Eukaryota; phylum Rhodophyta; class Florideophyceae; order Gracilariales; family Gracilariaceae; genus Gracilaria; species Gracilaria caudata. The sequence goes on from JASCIV010000134.1 coordinate 19,335, forward strand.
TCTCCGTGATGGTTCTGTGCGTTTCGGCCGCACCAGTCGCCCGCCAGGATCTTTCATTCCTCACTGCGCTGCTCGGTGGTCTCCTCGGTGCGCCAGATGGCGACGGGCTTGGACTTGGCGCCATCACGGCTCTTCTTGGGAATATTACAGCTGGTGGAGGTCTGCCTCCGATCGGTGTCAACACTACGGCTCTGCCTTAGGGTGGCGTGCTGGGTGCTGGTGTTGGAGGGGATGACAGCCTTCGTTAGGCAAAGCTCTTTCGAGTGACACGGCAATCTTCTCCACTTCGAGATGAATATCATGAGCTGGTAAACTGCACATTTTGTTTCGAACATGACATGTTCATGTTTGATGATCAACATGTTGTATTGCATGCCTACGTGTAGCTCCATTCCATTCCTGATTCCCGGACCTATCCAGTATCCTAACCTGAAGGTTCGGAAGGTTAACCTTCCGAACTACAAGGGTAATGTTACCAAGGGTTAGAGGGCTAGCCTTTCCGTGACTGTCGTTCGAAGACGGCCAGTATCAACTGGCTCCGACTAGATGGCATGGTTCCATCCTGCCATCGTGCCATCCCGCGGTCATCATGCCATTTTCTGCCATTACGCCATCTTGATGCCACCGTGCGCTCATGCGATCATGCCATGATGCCATCTTCCCCTGTTATCGTTCCTCCGTAGACACGTGTGTCGTCCCGCCGGCTCAAGAGCTTGTAGACTAAAGGTTACGCAGTCGCGTACGAGTCGTTGTGACAAGCCCTGCCGTAGGCAAACGAGGGCGAACATCCTGTCTCGAACTTCACGCCGAATCATCATCATTATTGACCGTGCATATTGCGAGCATGATGCTTCGCATTCCAGCGCGCTCTGTTCCGGAGCGGGTGGAACCGTGAAATGATGTTTGATCACCAGAAGCGAGATTCGCTGATCAACATTACCTTCGAAACAACATTTTACGTGCGGTGAAGGTAGGCTTCGTTGTGCATGAGCAGAGCCCCACAAACAATATCTTCTACCCCGCCCCAGACTGAAGAGTTGATCCATTCATCCGGCATGCACGTTTTGAGCGTGGCGGTGGCTCTCGTCGTTGGCACGCCATGGTACGCCCTGCGTTGCCAACAACAACAACCCCGTGCTTCTGCGCATAGTTCCGCAACACGCTTCTCCTCGTCCGCTCGAAAAAGTTGGTGAGCACTTGAGGAGGAAAGATACGGCGACACGTCCGCCCGATTCAGCCACGGAATGTTCTCGTTGAAACTCTACTTGGTCATATAACGAGTGCATCTGGTTTACCCATTTCGTCGAGATTCTTGCGCTCACGATGGTGTGCGTCTGGGTACGCCGCCTGTACGCCTGTTGAAAGTCGGTCGCTCGGAATCAATGCGCTACTTGAATTCGTCTGTCCAACCAGTGAACAACAAAATGGTGGCTGCAGCTCTGTTGCTCTGCGTGTTCACCATTAGTCCACTGGCTGTATGTTTATAATGCAGCCAATGGATTAGTGGTGAACACACAGATCAATGCAAGCACACGCCTGTTTTGACTTTCCGGCGTATTGGCTTCGTCTTCCCATTGTAAGGGATAACGTACCTCTGTACTCGCACAAGAAACGCTCTCATGAACACGATATCAAATATATTCTCAGCACACTCTCTTCACACCGAATCCCAACTTCTGAGGCGCGAATGGCACCCAATCAAAGAAAGGTCCGCGTTCCTGCACAAATCCGAGCCCCGGGAAAGACTCATGATACGCCAAAACTAAAGCCTCCGTCCTGGCCAAATCCGTCAAAAGCTTTTCGCGCGACAAGTACGCCTCAGTACGATTGCTTTCTGAGAAGAAGCCCCACTCAGGGTTTTGCAACTGATCCGCCTATTCGACACTCAACCGCAAGGAACAATTATGACACAATCGTGAACGACCAAGTTAGAAACGCCCACTCATGATCAGTGTTTTCATGGTGAAAGCACACTTTTTTGACTTACCGTTGATATCCATGCGTCGCCGGTGAAAACCATTCTTTCGTCGTCCTGCTTGATTTCAATAGCACAATGGCCTGGCGCGTGTCCGAAAGTTGATACGAACGTAATTCCCTCAACAGGTGATGCCTCGTCTTCGTTCTCAGAATCTACCAGGCGCAACCTTCCAACTCGTTCGTATGGTGCCACCGCACCTTGGTAAACCCTGGCAAACGCAGCTAACTCATACAAACACATGAAAATTAGTAAACGAAACGCACTCGAAAGCGACTTTAGCTCTCAATATTATATGGTTCAACTTACCGAAGGTATCCGCATCGAGTAAAGACCCAGGCACGCTTGGAGATGGATTTGACCAGAACACATGCTCTACAACCCCAACAAACACTTGAGCATTCGGAAACGCCCGTTTACCGTCCCTTGTCACTATGCCAGCCACATGGTCAACGTGACCATGTGTTATGAATACGAAGTCAATGGTGGACGGCCAAATGCGAGCTGCACGAAGGTTGCGCATCAGCTGACCAGCCTTGTCAAAGCTCGGGGTTCCTGGAAGCTTCTCTGGAAGCAAAAAGGAACCCGTGTCGAACAACGCTCTTCCAGCAGGTAGATCCACGATGAGCACATTTTGCGCAAACACGGCTGGATTGGTATCGCGGAAATTCCTCTTGTAAGAGCGAGTTGCGGCGGCGCCGGGAACCGAAAATGAGTTGCCGAGATTCCCAACTACAACTGGTCCGTCTGACACCACTGTGCAGTTCAGAGATGCAAATGTGAAAGTGTAGATTGTAGGGTTAAGCGCGCATGTAGAACTTGTGGCACTTGCATGCCACATGAAACAAACTGCAGCCAGAATAAGGGTTGTTGAGAACTTCATAGCCGCCTACTAGGGATGGACTGAAATATATGTTGTTGAATGTGTAGTCCAATTAGTGGTTGGTTGAAATGGGAAAGTGATGCTCGCCATGTGGGCGCTCACGCTTTTAAATCATCAAGGGTTGCAATGTGGACTTTGCAAAGACTCGAGAGCCACTGCGCGAGTGCGAGCATCTGAGGGGTGCTCAGAATCTGAGCCTCAGATTTTGTGCACATTTTGTTATGACGAGTCTTTCACTGGATGCTGCATTCAATTGGCGTTTGGAAGATCGCCCGTCATCATCACGATGACGAAAGACATGAACGTGAATCGAAACTTCATTAACTTCAGTATCATACAGATGATGGATGATGCAGCATTCTGATTGGTCACATAATATGGATTAACGTGATCAGGCCACGAGCTGAGCAGGCGTAGGGTTTCCAGTGCAGCTCTTCACACGAAGGTTGCCTTCGTAGTAGTAACGGCCTCGACGTCTTCATTACCTTAGTCTGTGCCAGCTTCGAACCCATCTTTGTTCATATTCCTTGACCCACACCGTTATCTGAGAAGGTAAAGATGATGATGATGAGGATTAGGTTACGGGTTAGCCCTCGCTTATCCATTTAACCCTCTTCTATGTGCTGAAATTATGCTTGCGAACGTCTCTTGCTGTCGACGAAGCGGCGTACTGTACTGCTTGACAAAGCAGCACACTCTGTATTTACTGTAAGGCTACTGTTTGACAAAGCAGCACACTCCGTACTGTTTGACGAAGCAGTACAATCTGTACTGCGAACTGTTGTACGACGGTACATACACATGATCCCTCTCTCTCTCTCTCACATTTACGGGCGCTCACACATGATCTGTGACACATCATCAGCCATCGCGCAAACTTCTCAAGGGGAGAACAGGCGCTGGTTTCTCGTTTAAGCGAATCTGCAGTTTTGCGGCATTTGTTGGATGGCATCGAAGATGTATGGATTTGTGAGTTGTCCTAGCGGTTTCGGAGCCCATCTCAAGGTGCACGGGGCACCTCTATGTCAATTCAATACCGCGAATCTCCGACGAGCGCCACATCTCCTGATGAATGCGCTTCCACATTCGTACTTCCTGAAACCATACGCGATGCTCATGAAATCTCCTCATATACATGTAGGGATTGTGCACAGAATCAACCAAGTAAAGTAGAGACCACTGCGATTGGCAAAAAGTGAAACAGCTTTGACGGCGGAGGACACTCTTCGATTTGTCGATGGTGTTTTGGATTGGATTGGATCAGACTCGTCCAATTCTGGTATTCGTATCCGGGTGAAAGCTGTGAATGTTTCCCATAGGTCATGTGCCAAGACGCTGATCACCTGTTAACCCTTACCCAAGTCCGAGCTTTGAAATGGGAAGCCAGAATTAAGCACAGAATTAGACATTCCCTCTCGCTCCTGGAGCCTTCCGCTCGTCCCAAAATTCGTCATATGAGTGGAGCTCTACACGGTGAGCAATGTCACCAAGCGTCGAAATGAGTAACTCTATACCTCGAAGCCAATCTCATGAAAGCCGATGATATGTACTCCTTTGTCTTGTCCCGAGATCGTAGTTTAGTTTTTCTCTCTCTCTCTTTTGCCGGTGCTAGTTTAGTTTCAACTTTTGCTCAGTCATATGCGTCAGTCGAAAAGCGTTCCGGCAATGATGATACGCATTTCCATTCGTTGTGTTATGTGGAAACCACGACGTAGTTAAACGTCGCAAAGTAATACGGCTCAACTTTGTCATTCAATTTGCGCAACGGTTAGGACAAAGACAAAGGAGGTAGTCGCTCCTTCACACATTTGTGAATTGAGCATTCCAGCAAGCTCCGAGAATGCATCTGAAAGTCACAGCTGCACCTGTCACGTAATCAACTCTAATTTGAGTGTCACACAACTCAACTGCGCTCTCCTTTCCATTCTCAATTGTCAGCACTTGCCGCCCTCCAATTTCCTATAAAAGCCGAGTCGCCTCCCCTCATCCTATCTCATCTCTCACTTCCGCCCGCCCCATATATCCTCGTCCATACTTTCTGCTCGGTAAGTTCTTCTTCTTCACGTTTCCTCCACTTTCCTTTGTGAGGCTGACTTTCTCTTCCCGTTTTCTTTCTTTCCGTTTTTGTGCGTGCAGCCTTCTTATTATAACAATGTCGCTGGGCAGTTGTGCTGCACCAGGGGGCCTCCTCTCCAAGTCATAACACTACTGGGCCTGTCGGATAGTTTGGGATATGGGAATTCGACAGGGATCCCGGCAGCGGTCGGAGAGGCACCCCATCGGCTCACAGCCGTCGACTCAAAGGACCGCTTGTCGGGAGGGATTACACCAGTGACCTCAGCTGCTCATTTTTGTAAGTATTTCTTATGAACTTTCTCGTTCGTTGGTGGCTTTTGTGTTGTTTCTGACATTGATGTTGTTCTTCTCTGTCTCCCTCGTGGCCCACTTTGCGATCTTGTAGATTTGATAAGTCATATATACCTTTGTACGATATTGCACAAACACAAACAATATAATACTGCACAGACAGAACAAAACAAAACAATACAACACAATAAAGAAATGAATTCAAATGTGTAACTGTTGCTTTGCTTTCCTTTTGTTGCCTTTCATAATTCATCGGTTGTTGAGATTATTGCATAACAATCTACGAAGCACTGAAGCGGGCCGAAACACAATACGATCTATAGCCTCTTTGGTGCCCGTCGGTCCATTCCTTCGTTCATTTCCAGCACATGGTGTACATGTATCCAAACGTAGCAGCGAGCGCAACGTTGTGACGTTTTTGCTTATCCGCAATATCGAAAGATGGAGGAATCTGCATCTGCTTTCCTAAACAGAATGAACACAGATCAAGAATGAAATACATTGATGCTTGCACTTCAATAAGAACGTTCAACTTGTCGAATTTCCCGATGAAGTTTGGCTGGTGGAGGACTGAGAGTAGAAAGCGAGGCAGGCGTTACGGGAGTAGAACTGTGCACTTTCCATTCTCCAGCTAATTTGTAAGCCGTCATCAATAAGTCGACAGCGGAAGGGGGAAGGCGGATATGACATGCATGTCTTTTAGCTTGGTGACTGTGCCCTTGTCTTGCTTGGCGAAAATCGGCGCATTTGAGGTGTGAATGTCGTATGTAGGTTGTGCGTGGCGTGCGAACGCACGAATTGATGCTGCGGTTGACCTCAATCGTTTTACCCCTAATGGCAGTAAGATGGCGCAACAGATGGCGAAAGGGACATCGTCACAAACTGGGTGTTCATCGAGGTGAGACGGATGTTACCAGTTGCATATTGAGCGTCCAGGTTGCGCTGGAACGGCCATGTACACGGTTGTCAAAGCTTGCTTCTCATATTTGTACAGAATACCGGTCGATCAGGCAGGGACTGAAAGGTCGTGATCGAAAGGACAGCCGAGCGGCGCAGTTGGATTGACGGCAGTAAGGCTCGGGACAGGGACTGGTTGTCGGGGTGGGGGGCGATTGTGAGCTCCATTGCTTGACGTAGTAGCGCCGTGCGGGTGATCGGTATCAGATTGATGAGATAGGGGGGTGGGTTGGATGCGGCGGATAAAGTATTTGAGAGTGATGAACACTCGTGTTCGCCTCACTCCTTTCTGCAGCCAAGCGGCGTGGCCTCGGCAACATGGCGTGGTTGCGAGAGTTGAACCGCGCGCTCGGCGCTCGAGCATAACCTGCGTAGCATTCTACGTCGTACCGAACGTCCAACAAGTTGCAGCGTACTTCCCAATCGTTGGCGGTCAGCAGGAACATGGCACAGGCATCGATGCGTCATGCTTCCGCGGACACGAGCACCAGCAACATCACGTGCCAAAGAGCGGCATTCAAAAAAAAGCTGCCACTGCTTTCCCAACCTACGGCGCGCGTGCTCTCCGCCGGTAAGAAGGTACGAAGGTGCGAAGGTGCGAAGGGAAGGCCCATTGCCGTTGCAGTCCGAAGAAGCAGACGTCGCTGCAGTGCAGCCCGTGTGTTCAGACGGCGCTTCTCGTCCACAGTAGAGCAAATCCTCGCATTGTCGCGAGCAGATGAGCAAATGACCGCTCTCACCGTCTCGCCGCAGAGCGAGCTGAGCGTGTACTGCGAGCAAACGCCAGTTCTGACTTTCCGACAGATTGGACTCGCATCCCTGTCGAAAGCGATGACTTACCTCCGCTCTCGCAGAACAATCGCTCGCATCAACGCGATATCAAATGACATTTACCCCTGTAGTAACTATAGTGTTGGAGAAATTCTCAGCACACTCTCTGCACGCCGAATCCTAACTTTTGGGGCCCGATTGGCACCCACTCAAAGAAAGGTCCGCGCTCCTGCACATGTCCGAGTCCCGGGAAAGACTCATGATACGCCAATACTAAAGTCTCCGACTTGGCCAAATCCGGCAATAGCGTTTCGCGCGATAAGTACGCCTCAGTACCATTGGTTTCTGTGATGAAGCCCCACTCCGGGTTTTGTAACTGATCCGCCTATTCCACACTCAACCGCAAGGAAACGTTTACAACGCGATCATGAACGACCAAGTTAGTGACGCCCACTAATAATCAGTAATGTCATGATGAAAGCACGCTTTTTAGCTTACCGTTGATACCCATGCGTCGCCGATCAAAACCATTCTTTCATCGTCCTGCTTGATTTCAATTGCACAATGGCCTGGCGAGTGTCCGAAACTTGAGATGTAAGTAATTCCTTCCATAGGTGATGCCTCATCTTCATTCTCAGAATCTACCAGGTGCAATCTTCCAATTCGCTCGTACGGTCCAACTGCGCCTTGGTAAACTCTGGCAAACGCAGCTAACTCATACAAACACACGAACATCAGTAAACGGAACGCACTCAAAAACGACGTAAGCTCTTAATATTGTATGATTCAACTTACCGAGAGAATCCGCATCAACCAGAGACGCAGGCGCACTGGGAGTTGAATTTGACCAGAACAAATGTTCCCTAAGCCCGACAAACACATCAGCGTGCGGAAAGGCGCGTTTGCCGTCGCTGGTCACTAGGCCAGCCACATGGTCAACGTGACCATGTGTTAAGAATATAAATCGAATCGTGGACGGTGGAATGCGAGCTGCACGAAGATTGCTCATCAGCTGACCAGCATTCTCATACAACGGGAATTCTGGAAGCGTCTCTGGAAGGTTAAAGGAACCGGTGTCGAACAATGCTCTTCCAGCAGGTAGATCCACAATGACAACGTTTTGCGAAAACATTACCGGATTGATATCGCGGAAATTCTTCCTGTAAGACCGAGCTACGGCGGCTTCAGGAACCGTAAACACGTTAGTGAGAGACTCGAATTCAATAGGTCCATCTGAGACCACCGTGAAATTTAGAGACGCAAATGCAAACGTGAAGATCGAAGGGTTAAGCGGGCAGGTAGAAGTTGTGGCACTTGCTCGCCATACGAAACAAACCAAAGCCAAAACAAGGATTGCTGAGAACTTCATTTCCGCCTAGAGATGGTGTAGCCAGTTCTGGCTTGCGAACCTCACTCCTTTCTCGAACCACTGCCGTAGTTCGCCACAGTGGGACTGAGAGCTTATGTTGCTGAATGGATTGTGTAATGAATTGATGAGATGCCAAAGCGAAATCTGGCCGTGTGGACGCTCGCGGTTTTTAAATGATCAGGGGTTGCCATGAGGATATTGCAAAGGCTCCAGAGAAATACAAGAAACCCTCGTAGTTTCTCCGCTGCAGTGCGGGAATCTAAGGAGGGCTCTGTTTCTGTTGACATTTTGCAGCGCTTAATTGTTTGACAGAACGTCCTTCACAGAAGACAGCAGACACTGGTGGGCCGCTGGCAACGAACGTGAATCGTAAGTTTCGACCATCGTCACGATCATCGTGAAGATCGTGCTCAAAATGTGACTTGCATCATGCGTGTCTCTGATGGAAACGATGGCACTTGATGTTACCCTTGGGTATGACCAATACGATATGACGTATGTGGTACTGCCAAAACTGACGCACGTGGCGTGCATGCATGCTGACGCGAGCCATGCTGCTTTTGTATCTCAATAGCACGGCTCGCGCTGCTACGACTGAGGTGACGAAGAAGCGGCCAGACAAAACTGAAATAAACCGTGCTCGGCCTGGCTCCTCTGCGCGGCAGAGAGGAGACCAGACCGGACAAGGGAACCATTTCGTCCCTGTGCTTTTGCATTTTAGCAAACGGCCTGACGTTCGCTGCGCACCCCCGCGCGCCTCACACACACTCCGTTCTGACCCGCGTGGCTCAACGTACTACAGATGACGCAGCAATCTGGTTGGTCACATGACAAGGCCCATACTCCAGCCGTTGATTATGCCCCATGAGGGTTTTCCTTCAGGAGGAATCCTCATGTCAGAGGCCGAAAATCTCGGCCCGAGATAGCTCATGAACTGATTACGGAGATTCTACGATGAAGCTTCCACAAGAAAACAGACTGTCGCACAGTCAGGGGGGTCTTGACGGATCTGGTGGATCGTCGGAAAAGGGAAAAACGGCCGGTTTCACTTTTGTGCATGGGTATCGAGTGGTGAGCGGAATGCTTCGAAACAGTACAGATGATTTGATGAATCTGTTTGGGGTTTGCATACAGTATCCCTCTTAACCCTCATTACCCCGCTGTAATTTTGTATACTGTACCTTCCTCTGATGGAGAGGAAGCGTACGCTACTCATAATCTCACTTGTGAGTCACAAGCTGTCTCACCAACAAATCCTCAACCAACTTCTCTTGCACGACGCTCGCGCGCGCTCCCGCAGCGAGACGCCGCGACAAGCCGCGCGTTATTCCACACGACCGTTTTGTGCGTAGCTACGCGTGCCCATCGCCGCGGCGCGCAGCACGCGCATGTTAGCGGCACACGCGCGATTTGCTCACACGGCTCGCGCGATAGGCGGTTCACAAGGTCCGGCATCGTCCGGTATGACGCTTGCGCCTGTTGTGGATCTCATGTCCGCCGCAAGAGGAGTGAACGTGGGCAATATCGCAGCGATTGAAGTGAAGCTCCACGTGCGGTACGCATCAGTTCGACCGTTGGCGTTTGGGATGGTGTAATGTTTGTCCAGACTCCTTGGCACATACCGTGGTTTACAATACCTTCGGAAGGTAAGAAGGTTTTTTTTATTCCAGAGGATATATATCCCTTAGCTGCTCGTTAATATGCTGAGTTGTGAGTCAGCCAATCCATGTTTGCGGGTTGTCCGCGGCTGTCGACGAAATGGTGAATTGCATTGCTTTGTCAAGCTGCTAAATAACACATTGCAGCCATCACGACCCTGCTCCCGCCTGGCATCGACTCACAGTCTATCTTCCTCAGCACGTGGTGTTCCGGCGCACATGCGTTTTCTATCGCATTTCACCGCTATGCACGTGCCTGCACATCTCCTAGGCCCAGTTTTGACCAACCCCTTTGCCAGCCCCTTTGCCAGCGACAGTCAGTCATCGCCCTCTCCCAAACGTTTTACAAGTGAGAACATTCGCTGTTCCTCTCGTTTACGATTAGTAGAATCAGTAGGTTTGCTATAAATGCTGGATAGCATCGAAGATAAGCGGGTTTGTGAGTGGTCCCAGCGGTTTGGATGCCCATTTCCGCTACGATCTGCAGAAGGTGAAACAACTTCTGATGGCGGAAGACACTTTTCGACATGCCGTTGCTGTTTTGGATTGCATCAGACACGTCCAATTCAGCTAAGCAGATCAGTGTCAAAGCTATGAATGTTGCTTATGGGTCTCGTTCCAAGACGCTGATGACCTGTTAAACATGTCCAATATTTGAAATGGAAAGCCGGAGTCACAATACTCCGCAAACCTCTCACCAGGCTACTTTTCGTTCCTTGCGCATCATTGCTCTGAGCAGTTCCTCTTCAAGAAATAATGTACTCCATTAAGGATAGCTACCCGTAGCACCAAAGCATCTTGCAGGGCACTGCTGGCAAGGAAATTGCGCCTGTAGAAGTGGAGGCCGCGCGTGAAAGGAGACACTGTTGTTTCCCAGCCTTAGATGCGATCACCAGCGGTGCATCATCGCAGAAGAGGAGGGAACTGAAGTGAACTTACGGCTGAGCTATACCGCACACTGTCATATAACTTACACTGCCATATAACTCACGCAACATGTTCTCTTTCATTATGGCAGATTTGTTCCCACTCGTCTTCCGCCCTGGGGAGAATTCCGCTTTTCTCCAACACTCTCGCTCTCTTCAAACATTTTGATATGCACTTGTGCACTGAAGCGCTTTCAAGTGTCGATAATGAGCACCTTTGTGCTTCACAAAGTCCATCTCTAGCTAGAAAGTCGATGCAATCCATTCTTCTGTCTTGTCAGAATATTGAAGTTCACTTTCACCTTTTGTACAGCCATTTGCCTAAGTCGCTAAGCGTTCCAGTGATGCTCACAATCGTTTCGTTTTTCGTATACCACGACATACGGACACGCGGCGTTGTAGAACGAGTCAACTTTGTCTCTCCTCTCGTTACAACGGTTGGGACAATGTAAACATTCGCTCCATTACACATTTGTGAATTGAGCATTCCAGCAAGCTCCGAGAACTGCGTACATCCGAAAGTCACAGCTGCACCTGTCACGTAATCAACTCTAATTTGAGTGTCACACATGCGCTCTCCTTCCCATTCTCAATTGTCAGCACTTGCCGCCCTCCAATTTCCTATAAAAGCCGAGTGCGCTCCCGTCATTCTGTCCCATCCCTCCCTTCCGCCCGCCCCATATATCCTCGTCCATGCTTTCTGCCCGGTAAGTTCTACTTCTTCACGTTTCCTCCACTTTTATTTGTGAGGCTAACTTTCTCTTCCCGTTTTCTCTCTTTCCGTTTCTGTGCGTGCAGCCTTCTTAGAATAACAATGTCGCTGGGCAGTTGCGCTGCACCAGGGGGCCTCCTCTCCAAGTCATAACACCACTGGGCCTGTCGGACTTTTGGGACATGGGACTTCGACAGGAATCCCGGCAGCGGTCGGAGAGGCACCCCATCGGCTCACAGCCGTCGACCAAAAGGACCGCTTGTCGGGAGGGACTACGCCAGTGACCTCATTTGCTCATTTTTGTAAGTGTTTCTCATGGTCTTTCTCGTTCGTTGGTGGCTTTTTTGTTGTTTCTGACCTCGATTTTGCTCTTCTCTGTTTCTCTTATGAACTTTGCGATCTTGTAGATTTGAAAGTCAAATATATTTTTGTACAATACTGCATATACCCAACGAAAAGTGATTTTGATAATATTAATCGACGAAACAAAACTCTGTTGTAATACAAAGCAAAACATAACAAAACAAGACAAAAACAAGACAATACATTACAATACAATAAAAAAATGAATTGAAATGTATGAATATTGCTTTCTTTCTTCTTCATGTTGCTTTCGCTGTCTCATCCGTTTTTGAGATTCTTGCTTAGCTAAATACGAAACGAAAATTTCGGTCTAAACGCCATACTATTCTAGATCCGCATACAACGGCTTATTCTCTTCGTAAGCAAATGCTCTTTTGCATCTTTGTCGTGCACGTTTTCTCCCAGTGTACCTCTCCACAATTCGTGCAATTAAAAGACTCATTCAAGCACATTATATCGCCATGAGGGACCGTATACAAGGGTAACCCTGAGAGTTACAGTTTGATCTAAATTCCTTCCCTTGGAAGATTTTTTGCGGAGCAAATCTATTACGAAGTAAGAACATTCATTTCGTTGCTCTGTATCGAGGACCCCGTTGTGAGAGGTAAGTTGCATGCTAGGCTCCAGATTGGAGTTGAGGTACCAACACAGACATTCTTGTAGCAAAATACGAAGGAAGGTACCTTTACGATTGAGGAAAAATGGATGAGCTTATTTCATAGGTTTATTTCCCAGAAGATCGATTACATAAAAACAAACATCTCCAGATAAAAATTCCACCAAGAAACTAAGGCATGTAGAGAAAGATCGTAGAGTCCAAGAGAAGTACGTCAACAAAACATGAAAGGTTCGCTTTATCTTCGAGCCTCATGAGTAAAAAGTGATAGATGATATACAATTATGTACAAAGAGCGTCATGCAGATATTCACAACGATAGAAAGCAAATCTGGCACAGACCAAACAATGAGAAAGAGAAGGGATAGAATAATGGGCAAGTTAGGAGTGTGCAAACGGAAGCTAACTCGAAAAACGAAACGAAGAAAAGAGGAAAGGACTTACGGGAAAATCGCGAACAAGGTTACCAGATGTATCCCTCCCGACAGCGGTCCTTTGTGACAACGGTCACTCAACCGATGAGGCACCTCGCCGACCACTGTCGAGATCCCCGCCACTATTCCACGCCCAATATACGTAAATGACGGGCCCTTTGCGGATGAAGCTATGGAGAGGAAGCCCCCTGGTGTAGCACAACTGCCCAGCGATGAGAATGGGTTCGGAAAGCTGTAATCGCTAATGGAGCAGAGACAGAGCGAAACGGTTTATGACATTGCGAGATACGATTAAAGTTTGAACGGAGAAAGAGTTCCGAGACAGATGTCATGCATAAGGAGATATCGGACGGGCGGGGATCTCTTCCGTGAATGGTCTCTCATTGGCTCTTATAGCAGTTCAGAGGGAGGCTAACAGGCGAACAAAACGCAGCACCTTTCTTCGGTGCCCTGCATGCGTCAGCATCTGAGCGTGAACTGCAGGGATGTATCATCGAGGGTTCCCTCCATTCACGTGAAAGCCGCTGTTGGAGAGCTGTTGCTGGATTGGGACCTCGAAGGATGAGGTCGAATTCCACATACGTGTGAAACTGAGGCAGCCGATAAGAAGGTCCAGTAAGTTTAACCGTACAACTGGGCATTTGGCAAGCTTCTTTCATTTCCTACGATGAATTCCATCCTACGTACCATCTTATCACGAACGCAACGATGGAACGCATTCGACAAGGATGCGAATACGAGGAAAGACGAGAGGTGCGAAGGGTAGATACAAGTTTCCGGATACATTCCTTCGACATGAAGCAACCAGCTACGCTTCTGCTGTCGAGGTGAGCATCAATTATTATTGCCAAGGCAAGTCACGTGCTGGCGACACGTGTGACGAGATCAAGATCTCGGCGAGCTGCACGATCAAAATCCGCCGCGATTCCCGGACATCACCAACTCGTCGTCCTACGCGTGCCATCAGCTCAACCACCACGCATCTCTCTCTCTCTGCTTCACGCCCCAAGGCGAACGATATCAACCATACCGGGCACTTCGGCGACGTCTGCATCCGCGCCAACAAAGATCCCGCTCTTCGCAAAGCGCACCACACCCATCATGTTTGTTTCTTCGGCCACCCGTAATCAGCTTTCCTCAAGCCTTAACACTAGCCTGTGGAACGGTTCTCATCTGCAAAACACTCGTTGAAGCAGTGAATGGCACTATCAAAGATACATAGACCGCGAGGGCAAGTGAGCGTCGAATAAACGCGAGAATATCGGTACGGAATTATCGCCTTTACTACTGGCAGCCCTTCCATGGGCCACGCCGACCTTTACGATATCTGTCCCACGAACCTTGCCGATAATTCGACGCCCTCCGCACCTTGGAGTCGCTCCTTGGACACTAGAAAAGTACGGGTTATCTTATCCTCTGTTATCTGGTCTCGCTATGCTTCTTCAACAATTTGCACATCTTCTATACCCTGGCGTTTACGCTAGCCCTCTTATACACCGCTGCTTCTGCCCACATTTTTCCACCAAACGTAGACCATCAATCTCCTTTTGGAACAAGACTCTCAACCATGTCTGCCATGGATCCCAACCAATCCAAACCCCCCGTCTAGCGACCAGACTGGTTCATCTGACCCCAACCAGTCCTCGCCCGCAAACGCCACTCCCATTGATGGTGCCGCTGCTGCTGCAGTCTGTCACACAATTCAAAGCATCAACATTAGCGAAGCCAGCTCTCGGCCGAACACGATCTCTGTCACTGATTCTTTCCCGCGCCGACTTCTCGAAAATGCCCAGCAACGCATATTCGCCGCATTAGTACACGACATACTGCGAGAAGATTCGACGGGCTTCCAACTTCGCGAACGTCTGCGCTCGGATCTCGACCCTCTTCTACTTTGTGCCCTCGCAGTCACTAGGAATGACTCCTGTTCTAACGATGGAGAACAAATTGCGAGAATATGGAATCCTCGTCTCCCAAACCGATCTCTATCAGAGCCCAACTTTACGCCTCGCTCACCCAATCTGTAAGGAAATCCGTAACGTTCCGAACAGTTTATGCTCACACCATTGACAAACGCCCGCACCCCTACGGAGACCCGCTTACGGCAGTCAGACAATCCACTAGTCATACACCTCCTATACAAACTTCACTTCCTGTCCCACATCGATATTCCCCACCGTCGTCAACTGATGCAACTCGTTCATCTGCTGTAAGCACGTTGCATTCCTCTTGTGAATCATCTACTCGCGACACTTTCATCAATGGAATACATGGTGTGTTAGATAGAATCTAGGCGCAGCAAACCGCCGAGTTTTCACCATTTCAGCGTTATCAGGTCACTAAGAAGAAAGAACGCCACTATCACCGACTCCTGGCCCAGAGCCATTAGGGACTACGAACGTATCGTTCTCAAAGTCTACAACCTCGACGAAGCCGCTGCACTAACCCTCCTCTTCTTAATCCTCGAAGACGAGGCGCGCGATCATTTTGAATCTGGAGATCCACTCCGATATACGGACTACCAGCAGGCAAAGGCCATGATGTCCCTCAGATTTCACAATGACGCTACTCAACACCGCATTTTATACTACCTACAGAAGCTCCACCTCTCTGACTTTCTCGACGGGGAACGCACAATTTAAAACGCTTTCGATAAGCTCACCGCAGAGATACAAGCCGATTTTGTTCGAATCCCGCGGCACTTTCAAAATGAGTGCTTCAAACGAGAACTTCTAATCTCCGCTGTAGAAGGGCAGGACTGGTGTGCCAAAGAAGCACAACGTCCTACATCGACCTATCCCCGCTATCAGGACTTAGCCATGGCAATCGTAGATTGCGCACAGCGCTATTGCGTCACGGAGGAAGCTAACGGGAACGAATCGGCAACGTGCGGTAACGTATTCATCATCAACTCAAAGAGTTCTCGAAACGAAAGTTTAATGGTCAGCCGCTTTCGTACGAATTCTCCATCTAGCTGCACTACCAACACAAGTTTTCTAAGCAAAAGCTGTTCTCATTCCTGCACGTGATGTCATCTAATGCAATTGGGGCTCGATGAGGATAAATATGGTTTGTCGCTATACAGTCGTTTCATGATGAAATCAGTTAAAACAACGCAAAGCAGGTGCTTCTCTCTTTTACTTGAGTCTAACAGAAAACTATAACAAGAGTAAACAAACTACACGCTGTCAAGTCCACTATATTCTAACTTCCAAGTTCTGCCATGTTGTCCATTGAGACCACCCCGGGGTGCTCGTCATCCTGTACACTTGACACAAAAAGAAGAAAACACAAGAAAAACAAGAAATGTCAGAGCGTTAGTGATCCCGGATTCCGGGACTCGGGATAGATTTACAACCTTTGAGGGGGCATCCGCCATCACAACCGAGACCCCGGATTTTTACAACCGTCAAGGGGGCATTACGCCATCACAACCTCGTCGGGGATGAGTTTACAACCGACTGTACAGGGCAGTTTTTACAACCCGCAACAGACAGGAACGTTTTTACAACCTGCCAGACTCGGGGCTATCCGCTATTACAACCCGCTAGGGAGGAGGACGGGGAGGGGCAATGGCAAGAAGGTGCAGTGTGGTTTAAATAGTGGGGCGGAAGGGAGAGAGGGGATCTTGAATTACGGGATCTTGAATTAGAAGAATTTGCTGACAGCTATCGCTGTCAGCAAATGCTTTCAATTCGAGATCTGCCGTACTTCAAATGGTATTGGCAGATTTTTGCAGAAAGTTAGTCGTACACAGAAGTATTCAATAAGTTTCTACCGATATCAAGCCAGTCGAGAGTTGACCGTGAACCTCTCCGCTCTCCAAATTCCCCAGCATTCGCTTGTTTCAGACGCTTCACGGTTACATCAAGGCTGTTTGACGCCTTGATTGGCAATGGAGCGGGATTGTGTGACGCCCATTTACATTCTAAGGACAATCTCTGTATCGCCGTATGGTGTTCAATACTCATCGCCCTTAACTCCTTCCTGGTTGACTATGCGGGTCCCATTTCTAACACCGCCACAAACCGTTGCCCCACTCACGTTCAACAACTCCCCATAAGCTCCCACCAGCTCCGTCACATTCTAAGCTTTACCTACACCAACGACTTTGAATTCATTCGAAACGTGCGCTCTGCCGTGCTGTGAAGAAAAGATACTGCATATCACCTAATGTTGTTGTTGAGGTCATTCAGCTGGCACATGCTGCCCATATCTGTCACACGCCTGATCTCTCCACATGGAGTGCGAAAACTGCTTTATACATGTCAACGACCAAGCTTCCTCTGCTCAGCAATGAGCACCATCATGAACTTCCGCTTCCCAAACCCTCACCTCCTCATTACCGAGTGGATATCGCAGGTATTTAAGAGCCCGCCCTTCTTTCTTGGCGCAATGTCAAAAGCGCCCACCCCACTCGACGCACACTCCAGCCCAGAAGCGTTGAGTTGCCCTGTTTTGCGTCTTGATGCTGATGCGTTTGATAAAATACTCAGGTCCGGTCATGGTAGAGAGGAATACTTCTTCCGCGCTGTACTGCCGGGCAACTCGTGGCTACACCGAATTCAACAGAGAGAGACCGCGCTGGAGAAATGCCATCAAGCTCGCGCGTCAAATTGACTTCACCAGGGTGCCGTCAAAGTTTCTGTTTGGTTTTATTGAGTGCTCTGGACTCGTTGATCAAGAAGCTATGGGTTCCGTCCACCGCTCACATCTTGCTACGGCTTACCACTTACCGAGGACAGGCCGTTGATGAGCAGTACGTGTAGTGAAACAAGAGATCACGAGACCAAGCCGACTCAAAAGAAACAACGAGTTGATTCTGGTGCAGAAGCTGATCCACATTCTTCTAACCATGTGAATTCGGAAACCCTTGCAACCGCAAGCCAAAAGAGCTTGCACCGTTCTGCATCAGCGTAAGATGAGACGCTACACGGAGTTAACCACCACTACTCCATTGAACCCCGAGCATCAAAATCCCACTAGTATGACGGCGTCGAGACGCAACGTGCCAAAGAGCGTTCTGTGCTATCGTCTTCCACGGAGACGTTTGCACTACACCACAAAGCATCTGGGAGTAGTCAGAAGGTTTGCACAGTCCCACACGTAAGGAACAACCAAAAGGAATACCGAGATTACGTGGAGCACCAAACGATGTATCACAAGAACAACGGCCACGCTCTGTAACCCAGTCTCTTTGCTCCAAAACCGCTGTCCAAGCAGCCCCGCGCGATCATAGGGATGGTTTGCAATCCCTACAGACGCCAACGTACACGTGCGAACGAAACGAAGCAGCTTGAACTGAGGTCAAGAATGAAGCGGTCCTTCAAGTTGTGAAGGATGAGATGGAGATCATTAAGGTCTAAGCGAGATATCGACGTCGGTCACTTTCAGGCCTACAGATTCGGGTACGTAAAGGATGTAACACAAGTCCGGACATACGTATTGCTAAAGAAGTAAGCTTATGCACCGCTGTTCGACCGTATTCAATTTGAATTTGTGCACACCTTCTACCTTTAGCGACGGAGTAATCTGTTCTTGAAGAAGCCATCAAGTCCAGGAATAGTGTCAAACTCTCAGCAAAGCGTCTCAAAGTGAACGCTTGCAGTTCTAGCTCCACCGGAACGCTTCTGGTCCATGGAAAGGATATGATTATGGTCCATGAGAGGGAAGAAAAGGATTGGTCCGTCTTGTTCCTGATTTGTCATATCGTAACCCTCTCACTCAGAGACGAAAGCTACAACGTGCTGCAGTTTGGGCAAATGGAGTTTCAGAACTCTTTAGTGGCTCGAAGGTGTCAAGCCTTCGAGAACAGCAGCTTAGTAGGATGGTATTGCGCGGTGGATATTTCTGGGTTCCAAGTCATGGCGTACTTTTGCGCAACGATGTGGTTGATAAGTTGGCAAAAAGTGGTCTAAATATGTCTGTCAAAAGTCAGCTAGCTGTCCCGGTTGACTTCGCAGAAGTGAAGAGACGGGTATCAACTTTGCGTAGAATGGAGCAGCTGCTAGTAAGTTCCCGCATGCGTTGGAAGCCGCGTGTCTCTTGGACAAGCAGAAGGGGCTCTGTACATCCACTAGTGTACGTTTCATGTGGGTTTGCAGGCGCTTTTGGACCGAACGCAACTAGAACCACTTAGGTAGTAGCGATCGTAAAATCGTTCCTCGGCATTGCCACTTCGTAACGGCCACGGTTCTAGAGAACGGCCCTCCTACTGCGACGATAGCTATGTGTTTCAAAGGTGCACACTAGCGTCTTAGACTTCTCAAGAGGTCCCGAGAACCATGACGTAGACGTTTTGCTTGGCTCAGCAACTGGTTCAAATTGGTTTCCCAAACCTACTTTTGCGATATCACGAGATCTTCATGATTCTGAGACGGTTTGTGTATTCCAAGCCGCAAAACACCCGCTTGTTCAATCTTTCTGACCACTGCTGGATGTCGCGTCGTCGGTTTGCAGTAGATACGAAGGGATTCCGTAGCCTCCTTTCAATACGATCAAGAATGTTCTGAATTCTGTCGGAAGAAGATACCCCGAACTTCAGGCAGATATCATTGCCGTACTATTCCATTAGCATACTCATCTAGAGAGGGTGAGCTAATGGACAATCGAGATGCTTGGAATGCTTGACTGTCATCATGGCATGATGAATCGTGACAACAGAGCAACCAACGCATCACGAGTCGTGATTCACGACCACGCGTGTGCATCTCAAAACTCCGAAACGACGTCGAATGCACCAATCGTGACGTGCCACGAATAACACGGAGTCCACCATGTGTCATTCCCACAATCTGAAAGTTCAGATTGACTTCAGATATGAGCTCATGATCCCACGTGTGACCCTGCAAATCCTTGCGATTTCGTGATCATCGTGGTCTGGGTTCAATTCTGAAAGCACGATGCGGCTGCGACACTTGCCGGTTCATTGGCGATGAGACTCAAAGAGCCGACTTCATGCTTTAAAGCAGCAAAGAGCGAACAAACTGGGACTAAATGAGACCTTGGGACATATTCAATGCGATCCACAACGCTTTGCGATGTTTAAGGTGGAATTCAAACCTGATAGAGTCAGAAGTGAAAGCAATGATGGTTTTGTTGCACACAAGTAGTGATGCTCGTAGTGATGCTCTGTATATATTTCCAAACGTTGACCGCATTTTTAGCCCACCGTCAACGTTGGCGATGTTAACATCCCCGTCAATTCTTGTCCGCAACTCCATAAACGCGGTTGGTGGTGTATAACCACCTTCACATCGACAAGAGCCGCGGTCCCGTGAAGTGCAGGAGCGAGATATGCTAGTTACCCTCGTACGTTTTGCACGGGATGAAGGAAGCCTGATTGTACAAAAATAGAGCACCGCACACAATGCCTTCTACCCCGCCCCCGTTTGGGTACTGAGTTTTCTGGTATGGATGTTTTGACCGTGGCACTGGTGTTCGTCATTGCTTTCCCATGGCACGCCCCGTGTCACCAACAGTAACAACCCCGTGCTTCTAAGAGTAGTTCCGCAACAGACTTGTCCCCGTCCGCTCCACTGAAAAATGGTGAGCAGTTCAGGAGGAAAATGCAGCAGCACATCCACCCGATTAACCAGCAAGGGACTATCGTCCTTGCAACTCGAATTCGTCATACAACGACTGGGACTCGTTTACATACTTCGGCGAGATTCTTTCGCTCACGATGGTGTGCATCTGGGTTCGGCGCCTGTCTGCCTGTTCATAGCTAATCGCTCTGAATGAAAACGCTGCTTACGCTCCTCTGCCCAGCCAGTGAACAAGAAAATGATATCTAGCTGCGTCTCTGCTGAGCTTTGTTTTCATCATCAGATAACTGGCTGTATGTTTATAATGATGCAAACACAGGCGGACCTTCCGACAGATTGGTCTCGTTTTCCGTCATAAGGGATACCTTACCTCCGTTCTCGCAGAACAAAACGCTCTCACCAACGCGGCATCAATCGCATTTACGCGTGTAATTACTATTGCGTCAAGTAAAACTCTCAGCACACTCTCTGCACACCGAATCCCAACTTCTGAGGCCCGATTGGCACCCACTCAAAGAAAGGTCCGCGCTCCTGCACATATCCCAGTCCCGGGAAAGACTCATGATACGCCAACACTAAGCTCTCCGTCTTGGACAATTCCGGCAATAGTGTTTCGCGCGATAAGTACGCCTCAGTAAGATTGGTTTCTGTTATGAAACCCCACTCCGGGTTTTGCAACTGATCCGCCTATTCCACACCCAACCGCAAGGAGACAATTACAACACAATCATGAACGACTAAGTCAGTGACGCCCGCTAACAAGCAACATTGTCATGATGCAAGCACGCTTTTTTGACGTACCGTTGATACCCATGCGTCGCCGATCAAAACCATTCTTTCATCGTCCTGCTTGATTTCAATTGCACAATGGCCTGGCGTGTGTCCGAAACTTGAGATGTACGTAATTCCTTCCATAGGTGATGCTTCCTCTTCGTTCTCAGAATCTACCAGGTGCAACCTTCCAATTCGATCGTATGGTCCAACTGCGCCTTGATAAACCCTGGCAAATTCAGCTACTCATAAAACACATGAAGATCAGTAAACGGAACGCACTCAAAAACGACGTCAGCTTCTCAATATTGTATGATTCAACTTACCGAGAGACTCCGGGTTGGTCGGAGAGTCAGGCGCACTCGGGGTTGAATTTGACCAGAACAAATGTTCCCTAAGCCCGACAAACACATCAGCGTGCGGAAAGGCGCGTTTGCCGTCGCTGGTC